>JAJOOS010032079.1:0-13756 GCA_029582725.1 Solanum chiquidenum
AGGTTCAGTTCCTTGTTGGACAGTAGGTTCAACTTCTTCTTCAGTATCAGTCCAATCTATTGAAGAATAATCATCATCAGTTTCTTGTTGGACCCTTGTAACCCCATCATTCTCAACTCTTTCACTAGATGGAAATGAAGAAGAGGAACCTAACCCTAGATCTGGTTTTTTTGACTGTGCAGTAAAAGAACCATCAGATTCCCCATGTGCATTAAAAGACTCAACCACTTGACTTAAAGATTGACTAATTTGACCTTCACTGGGACCCACATCCTTCAGAATAGTGTCATCACACACATAAATATCTATTGTGTCCCCATCATGCATAAATAATGCAATGTTACAAATGTCCATGTCATTTTTCAATTCCACCAGATCACCCCCTAGAGATGGAACTGCATAAGTTTTTCCTAACTTACTAATCCCAAAAGACTTAGCATAATCTGCAAGTTCAGGAATTGACAAATGATCTTCATCCACATTCTCTACATACTCAGTCCTACCCCCAACATATATTGGACCTACCTCACTCACCAAGATACCCCCAAATTTGAACCTTAAATTGAGGTACTTAGTAGTCATAGTGTCAACCTATAACCACAATAACAATCAATAAATTGTACAAGGCAACAACAATAAAACATATGCAACAACAAAAAAACAGAGGCAACAAAACCAAAACATATACAATAACACCAAAAAAGAGGCAACAACACCCAAACAGAAGCAACAAAACCAAATTTAACTCATAAGCATACAATTACACAAGGAAATTATAATAAATAGTACAAAAACATAATTGGTACTTAGTAGCCATATTACTCAACGACATACAAATATACATAAGGAAATTACAAAATACCCCACCATTTAACAATACCAAATAGAATATTGAAATAAAAACCCTAGAATCTTAATTTTACAAAAAAGCCCTAATTGTTTGAACTAATTACCAGAAACCCTTATACTCATGCTTGCATAAGCTGAACAACTTCACAATAATACATTCATTAAGTGAAAATTCTAGTTGAAAACTATCAAACCCCTAATTGAAAACTCAATCAAAAACTATGGCGAAACCCTAATCAAATTACGGCAAAATCTTAAACGAAAAATAGGGCAAAATATAAATGAAAAAGTAAAGGAAACAAACAATAACACATCATAAGAGTGGATAATCACTTACGTGGTAACAACTTCAGACAAGATCAAAAGAAAATCGACCAATCGACCAAACGCTTCACGAAATCGAACAAGCCTTCACGTCTAAGAACTGCAACTGACCCAAATCCAGAAAGAGTTCCACGAAATCTGCCCTTTACTCCGTCGATTACACTTCTTAGAGAGCCAAAAGTTTTAAAATTTATCGTCATCGATTACACTTGTTAGAGCTTAGTGAGAGGTTTAGAGCTTAGTGAGAAGCATAGTCCAAAAGTTTTAATCTAGGTGAGAAGGTTTGACATTTAATTATCTAGGTGGCTAATATTTATCCAGGTGGCTAATATTATCTAGGTGTCATGCGCGTGTAGACACGATTGGAGTGATCAGACAATAAAGGTGTACGCGACGGAGGAATAAACAAGTTCGGGGGGGAGGGGGTAATTAAAACGAAATATAGTTTAAATGAACACCGAATAAAAAGCTTCAAGTTCAGGGGAGTAATGAGTACTTTTGCCATCTTTTAAAACAATATTCAATTCAAAAAACAACAATGGCGCGAAACAGATGAGAAACAATGGAAGAATTATAATAATTTAATTAGATAGTGATCATTCCACACACAAATGTGTATTTTCATTAAAAAAAAAATGAAAAAGACTCGCCGAACCATATACAGTAAAACCTCACTAAATTAATGTTCGATTAATTAATAATCTCTCTAAGATAATAATTTCATCCGATCCTGATTTGGGCCAATGAAAATATTACTCATTTCAATAAGATAATAAGATAATATATTTTCAGAAGACCCCTATATAAATATACGGTCCCATTAATATTATAAATTAGTAATTCTTTAAAAGTACAAATATATCTAAGAAAAATTAGTAAACATGATTCGATTATGTTCTGTTTTTTGTTAAAATTTAAATATAGTTGAAGTTCATCTCTAACTTTTCTTGTTGCATCCAAAAGTTTCGATTTTGTCTTTTCGAATTGCAACATAAAATTGTGAAGAGTTCTAGATGCAAGTGTTTCCTTACGTGTAACTGGTTCCAAAGGTATTATATCATCTTCAATTTTATCATTAACATTGTTTTCCCAATGATATCTACAATTTGTTTTAAGCTCAGGACCTCTGAACATGTATCATTTTCAGTTTTTCACCCATCCAAAGGCAATAGGTTGTTAACGTCCATTTAAATGCGGTAACCGAGATCATTAATCATGACCTCAAGTTCCTGAATGACATTTTCAGAAGTGAGTTCTTTCAAAAAAATTGAGATTTTATCCCTGAACAATTTTTCGGTTTCGAAACACTCTTTAAATTAATAAATATTAATTTATCAATTGAATAATATCTCTACAAAATAAAGTAATATTTCATGATTCCGCTTATATTAATTTAGAGGAAGTTTTACTGTACAACCAGCTAAGAAATGCTATTCAACTTGTTACAAATCTAGCCACAATAGAAGACCCAATTGATATATTTACTATCAAATTACACTTGGGACTCTAGTTGAAAGGAATGAGCATGTACACTAACGATGCATATATATAGTGGAGAACTATCTCATTAGAGTTATGTTATGTATTATATTATTTTATATTTAATTAGCTATTTTGTAATAACAGTCTGGAATCTCCCTTTCCTATTTTCCTTTTGATCTTTAATCAACTTGTAAGTTTTTTTACGATCAATACAAACCTTACTCTGTTACGCAAACTCTTTAAATTCAAAGAGATCATTGATAAATTGATTCAATTGGCACATAAATATAGCAAACGTTTAGTGCTCGTTAATGATCGACATGTGTTAAAGCTTGATATGTTTCACATATACAAACAAATAAAAGAAAACAATATCAAATTCATAGAAAATGGGGAGGGGAGAGGCGTGAGAAAGAGTAGGAAAGAAAATTGGAAAGATTGAACCTTAATTCCTTTTTTCTTATATAATTGATAAATATAGTTATATAAGGTAATTAAATGAGAACCTACTTAATAGTGGTAATTAAATTTATAAGTTTTGCATATAATATAGGTAAAAAAGAAAAGTTCAGTACTCTATCTTGTATGCACTTATCAGGATATAAAATGAACTCGTAATGGCAAGCCAATATTCTTTGAACCAGATTTTGCTCAACTTGAAAGGGTCACCAAAACTTTAGTCTTGTGGTACTAATGAGAATCCCACACAAATTGGCGTAATGTAATTTTCTGTTCCTCCTCTTCTTGTTCCTCAAATGCAATGAGAAAACTCTTATGCCCTATATTCTCTCCTCCCTTTCCTGTCCTCCTCTTCCATAATTCAATTTTAACATAAAATTCAATATGCCTTCCAAAATAATGATCTCAGTTCTACTCTGAAATAAGATACCCACACCCATATAAACATGCATTCAAAGTGACGAAAAAAATCACAGGTGATAACTACATAAAAACGAGGGCATCCGACATCTAACATTCGAAGCTTTAGGAAATAATCACCTTGCATTTGACCTTCCCATTAATCAGTGATGAAAGTGAAAACCAGAAACGGGAAATATAACAGTTAGAGACAGTGAAACACATACACACTGTAGCATGGAAAGAAACCAAGGCAACTAACAAGATATTACCAATGAACTATCTAAATTCTCCTTTTCTTTTACCCTCTCTGGATGGGCAAGGGACTAAAGCAGCATACACCTGTAGTCCATAAGTTAACATAAAACTGAAGGAGTCTAGATGCTAGTAAAACCATACGACACATTTGTTTGTCTTAACACAACAGATTATAAACTGAGCGGCCATCATAAATTACACAGTAGCTAAGAGAATCTTAAGCCATCATTTGGCAAGCATCATACGGACAAACTCCTCATAATTAACTTGCCCATCACCATCAATATCTGCCTCTCGGATCATCTCATCCACCTCTTCATCAGTCAGCTTCTCTCCAAGGTTTGTCATTACATGACGAAGCTGAAATGTAAAATGTAGACTCATAAAACACAGGAATTGGCAGTCCATAATACTGGCTGACAAAAAAACTATTAGCATGTTAAATAACACTTCCCACATAATTACTTGCAGAAAATAAGAAAAGTACCTCAGCTGCAGAAATAAAGCCATTCTGATCTTTATCGAAAACCTTGAAAGCCTCTTTGAGTTCCTCCTCAGAATCAGTGTCCTTCACAAGAATAGTCCAAATTATGTACATTCTTTTCTCAAGTATGAAATATGATTATTTGAGCACAAGACTACTAGATTTGGCAATCAATAATATTTGATAAGCCATGAAGAAAGCATATTTCCGTCCTCCTTATCATGATTATATAAGATCCAAAGGGAAAACAATAACGAAATGCTGAAAGAACAAAAGGAAGAATCAACCAATCATTGATCCCTCGAAAATTGTATTATCTCATTATTGTAACTTGGATGTTTATATAGGCATCAGCATGTAAACAACTTTTCCTATAAGAAAGATTGTCTCAGTGCATGCAGAACTTAAAGCAAGGTTTCTAGTGAAAAGTTTGAAGAATCTAGGAACTATCCAGACCATTGCATACTCAATATTTGACCCAAAGATCACTTGACACAAAAAGTCACCCACAATATTTCAAAGTTAAAATACGACAAGTTATCAGGTTGATAGACAAGTACAAACATATGAAGTTGGGCCACACCATGACAATCCCTAATCACAGAACAGTGGACTAAAATATAAACACAAAATTGTTATATGCATGAGGCTATCAAAACTTAAAGAGATAGAAAAATAATTTGGATCAAAACAGCAAAGTTGCCATCCGCCCTGGTCAAATAAGTCAAAATTGTCCTTGAGATCAATTCTCAATGAGGAGGCATCTAAATAATGGTTGAGGAAACCTGAAGTGAAACAGCCTTTCAAATATCTCAATAAGGCCAAATAAGAAATACTAACATAATGTTAAAATAGCTAGTACTCCTATACCTTCATCTTACGTGCCATCAGATTCAAGAACTCTGGAAAATCAATGGTTCCATTCTGATCAGCATCAACTTCACTGATCATATCCTGTAGTTCAGCTTCAGTGGGATTCTGACCAAGTGATCTCATCACTGTTCCCAACTCCTTGGTAGTAATACAGCCTATAGAAGCAAATGTCAGATCACAACTAGAAATTTTGATTCTGCTCAAGGAATAGTAACAATATAGAGTACTCGTTGGGAGAATATAAAATGAAGTATCTCCACAGGGACTTTAAGGAGCAACCAGATGCAATTACATTGAGAAACTAAAAGTGAAAACACAATGCAAGGATGGCATATCAAAAATCCCCCTCCCAAAGGCAACTCCTGTTTGTATATAAAAAATAAGAAGGAAAAAAAACAGGGAAGTAATGAAGAACACTCTATCCAATCAAAACGATCACATTAGCTTTCACAAGTGGAGTTTGGAGAGGGTAGGATCTATGCAGAACTTACCCCTACCTTTGTGGGTGTAGAGAGGCCGATTCCAATAGAACCTTGGCTCATTTTGAAACAACTCCAGATACCAAAAATTAGGATATAAGCAGACCCTAGTCAACTATCAACAACAACCCAATGTAATCCTACGAGAGGAGTCAGGGAAGGGTGAGGTGCAGACCTTGCTTTCGTGGGGTAGAAAAGTTGTTTCCATTAGACCCTCGGCTCAATAAAAGAGAAGGCAACCACACCATGGCTGCAAAATCACCAGTTGAATGCAAAAGAGAGAACCTCAATTGCAGGCCATCCTGGGATTTGCCAGGCCAATATACAGGTTGGATAGTCTTTAATGCCCCATTTTGTTGACCCAAAGAGTGACATTATTATCATCACTGAAATATATGGATTCATTTTCTACGTCTGAGTATTTCATTAACAAATGCTGTTGGTTTAGTAGCTACAGAAAATCATTGGCACAACAGAGAGGGCAAATCACTCTTAAAAGAAAATCCCTTCTCTCTATTAACCTCACTTCTCTTCCTGGGTTGACTTCCTTTAGGAATTCTTGGCTCTCACCTGAAAATTTCAGAACTTCTCTCTCCTCATATGGATACAATGGTAACCAACATGGATTATATTTTTAAAATGGCTTAATTTAAAACTAGGCAATTCAATAAATTGTACTAAGTAAAAGAGGACATCCATAAATATAAGATGCAGTCAACAATCAATCGAATGCCATCACGCAAACTTCAAATTAAACAGAACTGAGGTGTGATAGATTGTCAAATGTGAGACAAAATTTTCATATTCATCACATTAGGCACTTCTGTCATCACAGTACTACGCCTTAGGGAAAAAATAAAAGTTAATTCTATTAATGACAAGTAGACAACTCTACCAATGAAATAAAAAAAAATGGCTCGGCCTCCCAATTTCGAGATTTCCTATGAGCAGATGAACGAAATTACAAGATGGAGATGATTACCTCCCGTCCTACGACTTCGTCAACCAATGATCCTACTATAGATAGACTTAAGTCCTACCAGTATTCTCTTTCTTCTACTTTTTTTCGTTCCTCAATTTTACCAGAACAGCAAAATCAAAGAACTATAAACGGTGTAATTTAAGTTTACAGTAGTGATCTCTTGAACATTTGAGTACTACATCGCGTAAAAAGTAAGTCAACCAAATAAAAAGTGTAGCCAAAGCTTAGATCTACTCCAAAACCACAAAATCAGATGCAATGGCATAAACAACATTTCCTTCTCAAAAAAATTGCCCCCAAAAAAAACACCATTACAGCACTGTAAGATCACAAAAAACGAACGTAAATGAAAGAGACAAGAGAAAAACGATTATTTTTACCATCGCCATCCTTGTCGAAAAGGCTAAAAGCCTCCTTGAACTCAGCGATCTGCTCCTCCGTCAGCTGCTCTGCCATTTTTTTTCCTCTCTTTTTTTTAACAATTTCTTCGATTCGAACTGTAAGAACCCTATGCGCGAGTTTTAGCTTTTGATTTCGTTTAGACACATAAGACGGTATTTAAAGAAGGGGAAACGAGTAGAAATATCTTGACTCGCCGATAAAAGAGGGCTTCTCGAAATAATGTGAAAATATCGTACGGTAAATATTCCACATAAATGGGCCCTTAATTCGAGGACGCGTTACTTTTTTCTTTTTGTCTTTGAAAATTTGAAAAATTTACTAAAATAAAAATATCAAAGAAAATAGAGAGAACATTTTTAAATTTGACGTAAATTATTAGGTTCGTGTTTGAACTATTGATAACTTTAAAAATATTATTATGTTAGACTAACTAAACTTAGATATACATTCAGTTTGTCACATGACATAACAAGTTGTCTCAAATTTTAGTAGGAGCATGAAACTTTTAATAAAAATCTGAGATAAGTGTTGAAAACACCCTCAATTGGTGACAATAATTTAGGGGTGTATTTCAATTATGTTTTAAGATCGAAGGTGTATATAAGTTCAGTTAGTCAAGTAAAAGAGTGTCTTTTAAGGCTATCAATAATTCAGAGATGAAATTAATAGTGTGCGCCGAGTTTAGAGGTGCTTTCAATGCTTCCCTCTTTTTTTCCCACAATATTCGATACCCACATTGAAGCCCGATTAAATTTAAATTCGCATCAGAAAGTCTCACATTGAAGAATGAAAGAGTAGTTAATACTCCACCAAAACTTTCTTTGGCGTCTTGATGTTTTTTTATTACAACATAAAGCAAGTTTAAGCTCCATATTTGTGTATCCAAAATATAGTTAGTAATACGGCGTATCATTTTAAAAAAATATATAATTATATGGTATTTGAAATTTACTGACTCAATTAATCTAAATTCGTACTTTATAAGGTCTATTAGTAAAAAGTTCTCTTAAAAAAACTCTTCATTCGCAATCCAACATACTTCAATAAAGAATAAAAGAAATTTCATTAATCACACCAAAATTCATGAGTCGCTGTAAGTTTTATGTTACATTTTATTAGATATAAAATTTGGTTTTTATTAAAACCTTGTCTTTTTGTTGCAACGGGAAACAAGTTTGAATATCATAATGCAATTTGCTTACTGAATTTTAAAAATCTAAATAACTTTTTAATTATAAAAATCACGTAGATTCCTTTCATTATTGATTATACCATCAAATTCTCTATAATAATATTTTTAGTTTCAATAATTTTTGGGTGTTATAATGAGTAAATAGTTTATTTCGATTTTTAAAAAATTGTATTAACAGTTGGTTGTTATATTCTTATAACATGATTTGATATTTATATCTTAACTGATTCTTATAAGTATTCTAATGTTAAATTATAATGCTTTTTTAATGATGGTAATAATACATTATTCATCCAATATTCTTTTGACATAAACAGTGTGATAAAACATCAAATATTTGATTTAAATATCTAGACATATTATTAGGAATCTTAGCGATACTATATTTATAAAAATGGTTAGTTATCATATTAAATTACTACTTAAAAAAGAAGAAGTTGTTATAGCCTAGAATTATTGTTATTATAGAAAAGTGAAATATAATCTTTATAAAATATTTTTATATAAGAATATTGTGTATGTATTTCATGATACAATCATTAGTCCTGATTCAAACGTTGTCATTCTTTTCCACAATCTCAAATTATTTATTTAGAAATTTGAAATTACTATTGAAATGGCACGCACGTTCTAAACTTTATAAACCAATTTAAAATACATTTAAGTCATTAAATATTGTATTTAATATTTAATTTGAAGAAATCTTGGTGGGACCTTTTCATCATCAATAACATAAACCATGGAGTCTTTGTCCCTTTCAAATTTCCATCCAATTACCAAGCAGCAAATGAAGAGAAATTTCCATTCAACTACTTTATTTTTATTTTATTTTCTTTCCCTCTTTTCCTTTTTATTATTCTCTTTTTTTTTTACACTTTTGTTTTGTACTCATTCGTCTCTTTGTTCACTGTTTGTATTCCTCTCTTCTTCCTTGACGGTGGATTTAAAATTTAAATTTTATGATTTTGAATTTCTAATCTTTAAAATAAATGATATTGTGTTAGTAATTAAGTTTTGAAATTGATTTTGATTATATGTTTAATAAAAAATTTAATATAAATATTTGAACTAAAGTTACTAATTAAATAGCTTCGACGTAATTTTCATCAATAAATAGTCACTTAATTTTTCAAATGAAATATAGAAAATCCTTATTAATTTCAAAAGATTTAACTAAAGAGTCTTTCAAAATTCAAATTTATTGGTAAGCATTTAAATGACACTTTCAAAAAAAGTTGTATGGACTTAAAAGTGTCCATAAACATATAATTTTAACTGGCAAATAACTTTTCTTGGCTAACTTAATTAATTTGAAATACTTATCGAATTTATTCAATATTAATGATAAGGAAAAGCTCTTTTTGAATTTATTTGAAATAAAAGCTCTTTTTGATTATTTTTTGTTGTTGAAGGAATTATTTAAGTAACAGTAACATAAATCAAGATTTATTCATTTGCCCAATTAATGACGAAGTAAATGATGACGGATTAACAAAGAATTAAAAAAGAGACTTTAACACTTTATTTGGATCATTGTTACCCACTGTTTCATAATATATTGTATTGTATTGTACTCGATTGTATTGTACTGTATGGTAGATACAATGTTTGGCTAGATTGTATTGTTAATTTGTTGATTAATAACATTTTAATTGTTTGGTTTGATGTATTGTAATTTATAAATTTACTAAAATATCCTTAATTATTCTAGGGTAGGAGGTTTGACTATAATTAAATAATATAAGGTAAATGATAAAATGGTATTTTGAAATATTATGTAAAGATATAATTGAAAAAAGAAATTAAGTAACAATGGGAACACACCAAATCGGTTATTCCATAAAATAGGGGTTTTCATTGTTACGTAACAACAAAATTTAACAATACAATACAATACATTTTAAGTAACAATCAAAACAAACATTGTAGGTATAATAACGATACAAAAAATGTAACTGCATTTAAGGGAAATAAAATGTAAAAACTTTTAAGGGAAATTCATTTAGATTACATATCAAATAGAATTCAACAAAAAAAGGAAAAATACTACTTATATGAATAAAATGAACAAAATATATGACTCCACATAGAAGAATAGGAAAATTACATAAATGGACCATAAAATCTAAAATAATTACAGTTCATACCCAAAGTAATTCTTGAAATACTCATTCTCTCCTAAATAATTACAGTTCATACCCCTTATTCATTAAGGTTGATAATTTCCGCTTAAATGATACTAAATCAGTATCATATACTGTATTAGTATCATTAAGGCTGATAATTTTGCTTAACTGATACTAAATCAGTATCATATACTGTATTAGTATCATTAAGGCTGATAATTTTGCTTAACTGATACTAAATCAATATATATATATATTGATTTAGTATCAGTTAAGCAAAATTATCAGCCTTAATGATACCAATACAATATATGATACTAATTTAGTACTCCCTCCGTCCCATTTTAGGTGGCAACATTTGACCGGGCACGGAGTTTAAGAAATAAATGGAGACTTTGAAATGTTTACCAAATTGCCCTTTAAAAAGTAGTCTCATTTTTCTCTCTCTTCATAAATGTATTGGAGTACTATCTTTAAGATTAAGTGGGACCAACATGAGTAAACGAAGAATTGTACCTTTAAATACTTACCATATAAGGAAATGTGACATTCTTTTTTAAATTGACCAAAAAGGAAATGGTGTCACATAAAATGGGACGGAGGGAGTATCAATTAAGCGAATTAGTTGTGGATATATAGTAATTATTTAGTGGGGTATGAATATAAATGAATATATATTTGTAATTATTTATTTTTATGGGGTATTTGCTTTGCCAAGAAGAATTCGAAGATAGACTACTTTTGGGTTTTGACCTTTGACCCATTTATGCTCCAATTGCTGTGTTTCAGGCCCTTTAACCTTATATTAGCTTTTCTTTCTCTCGATAAAAGAAAGTTGGGCTTTGGCCTAATACGAAATGCTTAGGAAGACTTGAGTCCAGTAAACCCGTTTGCGACATTAGTTTAGGAAAAATTATTTAAATATACATTTTATTTTATCATAATCTCTAAAATTCTCTATCATTTAAAAAAATTAATTTTTTTCTCTCAATACCTCCTCCCCTCTCGTTAATACATCCTATCGCCCTCTCGGATACATCCCTCCCCTCTCTGATGCATCTTCTCCCCTTTCGGATACATTCCTCCCTTATTTATCCTGATGTCATATCCCCTCTTTGATACATCCCTATCCCCTATCTGACACATATCTTTCCTCTCGGATACTTCCCTCCCCTATGTATCCGAATTTATGTTGATGTATTTAGAAGTTCAGTGTATCTAAAATCCTATGTATTTGGAAATTCAGTAATGTATCCGAAATCTATATATTTTAAGGGATTTCTGTAATTTTAAAAAGTGTAAGGAAATAATGTAATTATCTCTTAACACTATGAAATTTATGTAAATTGCCCAATAATTTATCGTCTCCAAATTGTTGCTTTGTGACACTCCACACCAATTTGAGGAGATGTTAGCCTATGATATTAGTAAAGGCCCATGTTTTAGTATGGGAAAATTAAGCGAATAAACAAACATATATTTGTTAATTAGCTAACATAGCTATAGTTTAAATTAATTACTGCTCCCAACTTGATTTTATTACGTATGCCTCTCCCCTTTCTCCTCACTCATACATATATGAAATACAAATTATACATACTTTTATATATATATATACACAATTATATGACAGATATACAAATGCAATCGCCTCTTTCCACTCTCTGCCCTCTCGCCAGATATACAAATATATATATATATATATATAATTCGACAAATATACATATACTACTCGCTGCTCTCCTCCCTCTCCCTCGCCTCTCTCTTCCTCCTAACATGTAGCTACGAATCGTAATTAGCAAACTATAGCTATGGAACCTAATTAAAATTATTTTAGTGGCTATTTTTGCAAAAATTCTCCTTAAATAAAAGATATTACGTAGCATTGTAGGCATAATTAGCTATGGTTTAGTAATTATAAGTTGCAGTATAAATGTTTATCTTTTTACTTTTACTAACAAAACGTTCAAATTATAAATATGGAAAATAGGAAAAAACCTAAATTATAAATATCATTGTACCTCTTAAACACTGACACACAGTTTAGTGTTGAAGACTACTTCAAAATTGGAATAGGAAAAAAACTAAATTATAAATATTCATATTTAAAACCTTACCTTTTAAAGGTCACATTCTAATTAAAATTAAAATAGGAATAAACTTGAATTATAAACATTTATATTTAAGACCTTACCTCTTAAACATTCGTATTCTAATTCAAAATTGGAATAATAGTAATAAATTTAAATGATAAATATTCATATTTAAGACCTTACCTCTTAAACATTCATATTCTAATTCAAAATTGAAATAGTAAAAACCTAAATTGTTTAGGATTTTGTTAGTATTAGCTTTGATTATTTAATTAGTTAATGCCTAAATAAGTTTTGCAGTCATTCGTAGGTTTTCTCATTTCTATTGATCACATTATGTATTGCGCAATTATAAATAGTACGTACTACTGGCAATTTTCTTATAAACTCGAAAAGAAAATACGAAATCAAGTAAAAATGCATCATCAGAAAGTGTCTAATGATTTAGTTGTGGAGATCAGCTCCCGCTTGCCTTTGAAGTTTGCAGTTCAATGTAAAGTTATAAGGAAGAATCTCAACATTAGGATTTCAGATCAATATATGTTGGTAATAATCAAGCTGATCGAAGAAGGTTATAGATTTAAAGTATTTTCATCAATTGGATGTGGTGTGTGGCACGAATTCCAGTTGGGCGAAGAAAATCCATTTCTCTACGTGATGCAAGTTAATCCTGTTTACGTCTTCGATTCAATCCATTGGCTCATGAGAACTTATGTTGGTGGTGTTATTCTTGTTTTTCATACAAAGAAAATAGAGGTTATATTTATTGACCTTCCTGAGATGAATATTGATTATAATGCATTCAATGGTTAGGGGTGGTGCACGGTTTACTTACCCTTGTTTGCACCTTACAGAATTCCATAATCATTTCTTCTTATGATTATACGAGCAATGACTGGAGTGTTTATTAGCGGTCTGGACTACTATAGCTATTCATTTCCAGTATGGATTGACAGAGAACATGTGTTTTTGTTATCTCCTGTATTCAGATTAGTAAACCAGAAATAATAAAAGATGAAAAGAAAAACACAAAGAACTATCCGAGTCCACAGAACCCACTGTGTGTCCTTAAGAAATTTAATCCCCTCAAGTACCCGAGGTTGCAGATTAATTCCTCCCAAGATAAAACGGACTAACCATTAAAGAAGTAGCGGTACCTCAAACTTCGATAATTTCAACGAACTCAAAATGACAACAATGAATCACACACACATACACGATCGATCGATTTTATTTTGTAAGAAATGTATGCAAAAGAAGGGAAGAATTCGATGCAGAAAAATGAGAGAAAGCCTCTCTATTTATAGCCAACAAAGGGTAAAGGTCACAACTCTTAGGAAAGAAGACAACTTTT
>JAJOOS010032080.1:0-13476 GCA_029582725.1 Solanum chiquidenum
TTGACGTTTCAACTAATTTTGCTTTTGTTTTTTTCCTTTAATCTTTCAAAATTTTCAAGTGTGTTACATTGAAAATTTCTAAAAAATTTAGAACTGTAATTTTTTTATATAATTAAATCAAATGTATATATTAAAATTTAAAACTAGTATCATATAATAATACGATGATTATTGGGTGCACCTCTCTAAGTGAGGATATAAATTTAAATCTTATATCTATCTTGTCTTTTTGATTAACACTTTTTCAAGTGGTTATCGGTTACACTATTGACGTTTCAACTAATTTTGCTTTTGTTTTTTTCCTTTAATCTTTCAAAATTTTCAAGTGTGTTACATTGAAAATTTCTAAAAAATTTAGAACTGTAATTTTTTTATATAATTAAATCAAATGTATATATTAAAATTTAAAACTAGTATCATATAATAATACGATGATTATTGGGTGCACCTCTCTAAGTGAGGATATAAATTTAAATCTTATATCTATCTTGTCTTTTTGATTAACACTTTTTCAAGTGGTTATCGGTTACACTATTGACGTTTCAACTAATTTTGCTTTTGTTTTTTTCCTTTAATCTTTCAAAATTTTCAAGTGTGTTACATTGAAAATTTCTAAAAAATTTAGAACTGTAATTTTTT
Source organism: Solanum chiquidenum (assembly GCA_029582725.1). Lineage (NCBI taxonomy): Eukaryota > Viridiplantae > Streptophyta > Magnoliopsida > Solanales > Solanaceae > Solanum > Solanum chiquidenum. The sequence continues at coordinate 640 of JAJOOS010032080.1, forward strand.
TATATAATTAAATCAAATGTATATATTAAAATTTAAAACTAGTAGTATTATATATTTTGGACCTATAATTTTTAAAATTTAATGATTCATATTAAAAACTAAAAGTTAAATCGATCAAATTTATATTTAAGATACATATTTTCATAATTATGCACTCATCTAACCAAAATCCTGAATACGCCTCTACCATTATCCAAAAAGACTAATAAACAGACAAAGAAAAACAAAATAATAGTTTCTTACAAGCAAGAAAGAAAAGGAAAGATAATGGCTAATTGATTTTTCCAAGGTATTTAGGAACATAAATGCCTCTATCCACTTTTATTTATCATGATACACTTTTAAAAGTCAATTTGGCTAATTTTCAAAGTTAAATTAGATTACATTAATTTGATATTTTAAACAAAACTTTTAGATATTCAAAAACTATATGAAAAGTACTATAAAATACAATTTTTTGCATATCAATATGATGAAAAAATACATCATAATATATTAGCCAAAATTTTTATAATTTGACTCTAAAAAAGAAAATTATGACAATTAAAAATGGACGGAGATAGTAAGATGACATCAACCAAACTCAAAGAAATTAGTCTTATTTTTTCTTTGAAAATCAACGTCAACTCACAATCAATTAATGCAATATTATAAATTAAAACGACAATTTCCCCCATAAGTTACGTTGCTGACTTCAAAGGCATTGCAATTAATTAATGATATTATTTTAATTATCACTAAAATATATTAAAATGACTTTTAGTACTTTTTATATGTCTCTAAAACCTCTAGCCACACTAAATTTAACGTTAATTAACTCATGACGATAAGGCTATACCATTAATTGTTAACATATTTATTGTCGCTGAAAACTATTTTTATAATAGTGACTGTGGATAGTTTAATACAGTGCATACAATAATATTGAATAAAGTGCATTAGTTATATTAAAACTAATTACTTGTGTTAAAACTATTTTTTATTTATCATTTGATTTAGTGTAAAAAGGATAGTTCTATTTTCCCCATGCTTATTCATTATTTTTATTAATAGTGTATGCATTGTTAATATCATTATTTGTTATGTATTAGTTATATACTCTATAATACTGATAGGATGTATATAAAACTAATAATGCATCTATCAGTTATGCATAGGCTCGCATAGGCTCAAGATCCTATGAAATGAAGGATTAAATACTATGAGCAATATAGAGTCGTGTGGTAGAATACATTAAGAAAAATAATATGTGCATTAGAATTTTGTGTATTATTAATACTTTATTTGATACGTTTTTTTTTTAATATTTAGTACACATAATACATAAACCTATTATTTGATTTGACTTCAGCTTACATCTATGTCATTCAATTTTTGATATGCTATATAAAATTGAATATGTAAACACACACGTGAGGCAAAGGCAGGTCGAAAAAGTATATATTGAGTAAATGTGATTAAACAAGACATAACATATCTACAGCTTCCCAATAACATGACCCTAGATAGAATGATCTGATATGATACGATACGATGGTTAAAGACTATGATAGAATATTATTACCAATAAGGATTGTAGAATTATAAATACTTCTTCATTCTTAATTAAAGATCTTAGATTCAAATCTCCCACCTGTCTTTGTTAGAGAACCCTTTACTTTCTAATATAAAAAATTTCTATATAAATTTAAATTTAATCAAATTTTAATATATTAATCATACTCTTCAAATTCACTTATGAAATTATACGGGTACGTTATCCTTCTAACCAAACAAAAGAATGAAAAGGAAAGAAAAAGAGAATCTAATATGAAAGCAGAAGAATACGACAAAGTAAGGGCGGCTAGAAGGTGGACACGTGTCTATTGGCAATACAAACATAACCCACAAACCAAAAGACAAAAAAGATAATGGAATTTTGCCAACCAGCAATATTAATGGTTCTTATACTTTTTCATTCTCTTTTCAAATAGTATAATCATATTCTTTTAATCCCCCATCTAAGGTTCTTTCTTTTTTTTTTATTTGAGATTTGATATTAATAATAAATCCGATTAAATTTAAATTTATATTTTTTTAAATGACACTAGAATTAAAGGATTCTCGTATAAAGATGACTTCATATTTAGAAGAACTCGAATCTAAATCTCTAATAAAGGATGAAAGATAACTTATCATCTGTCACAACCCTGATGATTAAGCTACTCCACCATTGTAGTGTCTAGTTCCTTTCTTTCCCTTTGGATGTTGTACATGAATAGTGAAAGAATAAAATTTGTCTATAAGTAGCATAGATATCGAATAATTAAATTTATATGTTTTGCTTTTCAAATAAATTGGTTTTTATTTTTTATTTTTTATCAATTAAATTTATATCTAATAGGAATAAGTTGTTTAGTAATTAAAGTGATAACTGAACATAACCTGTGAGATATTATGATCTGAAAATATAAATTTATATTTCGTTGAAAAAGTTATTTGTACGAAAATGGAAGTGAAAGTGCAAATGACCCTATATCAAATCATGACAAAAATAATTATGAGATCAAATTTGAGACCTTTCATGCTCTAGATAAAAATTCTTTGAAATGAAATTGCTTTTGATATATAGAAAATGTTTTATCCATAAAATATGACTTCTTCTTGAAATTTTGGATTAGTTGGGTCTTAAAGTAAATATCAATGAAAAAACAAAAGTTAATTTTATATTATTGTCTGCTAATTCCATTGTTGGACTTGGATCCACCATTATATTGTTAACATGGCATTTTATATGCCCTAAGAAGTGATATGTTAGTTAATAAAAGAAAAATATTTTATTTGGTGAGTTGAATATGTCTTTACCACTTTGAATCACATATTTAAAAAGTTTATCATATTTAAACCCCAGAGTTAAAAAAAAAAGAGAAAGAAAGACTAGTGTCTTTTTTTTTTGGTATTTCTCACCTAGTGTCAAATATCTCGTTTGAGAAGACTAATTTGAATTCATGTTAGAATATTTCGTTACTTATTTTGGAGCTCGATTTTATCTGAATTTGTGTTCATAAATCCCACTTCGAAGATAAAGTGCTTCCGTTTTAGTGATCGATCAATTCAAATTTATATTGAGAAGTTCAATTTTGATGATAAGGATCTCCTATTTTAAAGTTCGACTAATCTAAATTCACATCTGGAAGTCTTATCCAGTGTCCAATACCTATTTTAGGAAAAACTAATTTGAATTCATGCCAAAATATATGGCTACCTCGATTTGGAGCCTGATTAATCTTGTGTCGAAAAATCTCATTTCAAAGGTGAGTACTTCAAATTTAGAGACAGACTAATCTGAATTCACATAGAAAAATCTCATTCATGAAATAAAGATCTCCTGATTTAAAGCTCGACTAATCTAAATTTACATTTGGAAGACCCACCTTAGAGATAAAGTACTCAAATCCAAAACATCTAATTAAAGATGCAGATACTTATCCCATGACAACCTTTGGTAGTAAAGAATAGTCACTCCATTTTTCTTATGTAGAAAAAAAGCAACACATAATTTATCAAGTATATCACTTACAAAATATTATTTAGCCTATCATAAAATGAAACTAAGCTAAATGCCAATAAATTTTCATAAAACATGGAGTTGCTTTTCTTGACTTTAATAACACAAAAAGACTATTCAAAATATTAGCACTAACTTCCCAACTTGTAACTATCAGAAATTAATAATTCATTAGCCATTCTTGACTATAGTCTATAATGCAACTTGTTGAATGCGCCACTCTATCTAAAAAAAATAGCAAAAGTACTACTAATATTAATGATCAAACCACAAGAAGAATTTAGAAATAATTTTGATAGGCTCAATCAATATATTGAAATACAACTTCAATTCATTGAAGAATATAAAGAACTTATTATAAAAAATTATAAGAATATAACAAATGACTCTTTTTTCAATCACTTAATTGTTGAAACAATGTGATTAAGCTTATCCTCCCTATCCCATTTTTCTTTCCCCATAAAACTAAGGGAATATGTTGATGTTTCTTCCCTTGAAACTAATGGTTAAACTTATATCCAATATATCGATAAGAATTTCGAAAAGAATAATTAATTAAGCCACGATACGCTCCTGGTCTATGTACATTTGTTCCAGCCACGGTGGAATGGAGTCACGAACACCACCACCGTGCTTCTGCTGCTCTGAACTGTATAGCCCAGTACCGGTGGAGGACACATCTTTCACCAAGGAATGAACCCACGACACGTCTGGCTCGTTGAGTTGAGATGGTGTGATTGTTGATCTTGTTGGAGCACCATTTCCACCGCGAAAACCAAAAGATTGAGATCTCTTCAGCTTGTTTGTGTCATCACTATTGAAGCCCCATTCCAATTTCCCATCAGGGGAGCCCCAATCTGATGACATCAAAGGTGGAGAGTTAGCAACACCATTGGGAACAGCACGATGCCCCATTCCACTACGGTCAATAAAACTCTGGCTACGCTTTGCAAAAGCAGCAGACCTCGAGTTCATGACAGCTTGAGCCACTGCTGCTGATGAGTCGAATCCATAGGTTGAGGGCTTCCTCAATGAAGAGGATGATTGAGGAATGTTGGTATAGCTTGATTGAAATTGGTTCATGTTTTGTCGCATCTGTAGCCCGGTTGGAGATTGCATCTGGGAGCCATTACTTGACACCTTAGGTGAGAGACCTTGCAAATGAGGAACCGATGGAGAATACAACTGAGAGCTAGTGGTGGAAGTAACTCTCGGAGAGAGGCCTTGCAATTGGGACAGCAATTGAGAATCCATGGATCCGAAAACCTCATCAAGATTAGTAGGCTTCAAATCCGCCATCCGATTGTCCTTATTCCAATAAGATGGTGAAGAGAGACCAGCCATCTCATCTATCAATTGCTGTCTTAGTTGCTGCTGCGTGCGGATGCTTTCCAAGCCAAGCATGTCCATGTCCAAATCAAAGTCCCGAGCGTTTAGAGATGTCTTTAGCCTACTGCCAGGAAGCTGTAATGCAGGTGGGGTGATGTTCACCTTGTTCTGCCATATGTTTCCACCCATTGGAGACGAACATGTTACAGCAGGAGACATCGGTGGTGTTGAAGTAGCAGGCAGCAACATGGACGAAGAACCAAGAGCCAGAGGGCTCAATGTTGACATATCCATCGAGCCGACTGGACTAGCCTTTGGAGAAGGGATAGCTGAACCAGTTGACGCATACAAGGGGCGTAGCTCTTCAGGCTTGTGAGCAAAGAAGCAAACTTTCCTTGAGCATCCGGTCTCATCCTTGCAGAGACGGGTTCTATATTGGGCAGGATGAAGCCATGACTCAAATACACCATGAGCATACTCACAAGAATCATTCTTTGCACAAACGCCTTTCTTGAACTCAGGACATGGAACACAAGTATAGTTATACTTCCTTGGATCGCGTCTCCTTGCGTTCTCCCCTGGATGAACAAAAGGGCATTCAGTCCAGTCATGAGAATAAGCCCTTGAACATGGCTTAACCTTGAAACAATACATCCTGAAATCATCACTCCCATAAATCCCATCATTTATGTCCGGCAAGGAAGTATCGATCGGATACTCTTTCTTCTCGCTTCCTTCTTTCGTCATCTGGATTGCTGTTTTTCCTTCTTCTTCCTCCTCCAGCTCAGCAAGCTCAGCCAAACACCCATTCAACAACAACTCCAGTGACTTCCTTTTCGAGTTCCTTAACGACTTAGGATAAGAAGCAATCACATCACAAGGTCTGTTTCCACTAGAATCACAAACATTAACATCAGCAGAAGCATCAATCAAGATTTTGAAAATCTCGACCGACGATTCCAACCCACCAGCTGCAGCACAGTGAAGAGCAGTTGCACCATCAGAGCCACAAGCCCTGTTGACATCAACCTTACCAGTTCCAACAATATACTTCAAAATCTCAATACTCCCATACATGGAAGCAATCATCAAAGGGGTTCTCTCTTCAAACCCCATCTTTTTCGAACCAAATCTTCTGCCATACCAAAAGCTGAACTCATCAACAGCACAACCTTTCTCAACTTCACATATGAAGCTAGCAAGATCATCTGAAGCGGACAATTCAAGCAATTTTGAGCAATTTCTACCATGCCCATCTTTCTGACCCATGTTTAAATCAGAAGGACAAACTTTACTCCTTGAACCAGTACACATCAATTCCTGCAAGTCATCAAAAAGCTTCAGATTTAGATTTGCTACTCCATCCAAAAGTAAGAAACTTTATAAATCTAAATCAATACTGTAACTCTTCCTAGATTTACATTTGCTACTAAATCAAACCCATGAAGCATCACAAATACTGAACCAAAAATGTAACTTTTTTTCCCAAATCCAACGAACCCATCAGAGAAAACCCCACCAAAACAATAGATCTCATAAATTTCAACAAAATAAAGAAAAAACACACAAATAGTCAACAAAAACTGAAACCCATCACAAGAAAGTTCCAAAGTCTCAATCTTTTTTCAAAAAATTCCTTACCCATAAACTAAATTTACCATAAAAGGACAAAAACCCAATACAAGAAAAGAAAAAAAAAGAAAACCAAAAACTAGAAACCCATCTCATAACTACAACAAGTCAACAAGAACTGAAACCCATCACGAAAAAGTTTCAAACTTTCATTCTTTTTCACAAAATACTCCATACCCATAAGCATTTTTTACCATAAAAGAACAAAAAAAAAAAACCTAATTTTTTACCATACTAGAAGAAACTAAAAGCAAAAAATTTTGAGAACAAAACAGTACCTTATTGATGGATATGGTTTATTTCTTGGAGAAACTTGAAAATCCAAGAGGAAAAAAGTATTGAATTAGTTGTAAGATTTGTGAGTTGTTATTTGTTTGAGTAAATTTTTTTGTGAAGAAATGAGTGAGGGTTCAGAGGTATATATGAGTCAGAGAAAGGAAGGAAGGAGGAAAGGGTGACTTTTCTTCTTGGTGAGTTCAATTTTTTTCTCCTCTTTTGTGTTAATGGGTCAAAGTCAAATCTTCAAAATTTGGTCCACTACATACAAGAAAATTATAGATATGGTCACTTATATTTGAGAGGAAGTTCAAAGCAGCCCCTAAAGTATGTTATGCAAACTTTTAGTCTTTTAAGTTAATCAAAAGTTAATACTTCTCATCTTCGTTAAATATAATAACATATTAAGTGTAATTCAATAAGTGGAAGTTGGATAGAGTAAGATGTATGTAGATCTGATACATACTTTTTATGGGGATAGAGAGGTTGTTTGCTCAAAAAAAGTGAAATTAAAACAAGATCGAAAAATTCTATCGATCTAATGAAAATTGTGAAAATAAGGAATTTAGTGAAAAACTAATATCTAGAGGTCACGTTTTCGCAGTTTTGGCTTCTTTCTTTTTGTTTTTATGAGAATCAGATACAGTGTTTTAGGTGCAATTTCAAATATTTTTTAGGTCTAGTGTAGTCTTTTTGTATTCGCAATACCTATTTGATGAAACTTTTCTAGTGTTTTTGGTTATTTAGTTTCACATTTCCGTCAAAATTTAGCAAACAAAGTTTGTGAAACATTTAGCGAAACCTAAAAGTACTATTTTCACGGTTTTAATTTGCTTGTTAGTTTGTTTCCAAAAAAAATCTTTTTTGCAAGTCTTTAATTTCAACTTTTATGTGATATGTATACGACCACGAGATAAAAAATAAAAATATATTTTGGTACATTTCATATATCTTTAATTTGAGATCAGAGATTTCAAAAATCTTCTATAATTCTTATATTTCTAGTCAAAATCAGTCAAATAAATTGAAACGAATAAAGTAACTTTTAACAATTTAAAAGATTTAAATTATTCAAAGAATACTTAAGGGAGCACTTTAAACATTACCATAAAAATAAGGGACAAGTTCTGTCATTTTCTCACTAGATTACATACCACTTGTGTGTCTTACTGGTTCCCACCTAAATGCAAATGAAAAATTCAAATGCAAATTCAAGTGAAATTCAAATTCAAATGCAAATGCAAATTAAAAATGATTGAAATTTTGTGCGCGTCTTAAAAGTGGAACCCATCGCCACGTCAAAGCTCCAATATATCATTACGTTCCTGTGTTTCATTTTTACTTTTTCACTATACTAAACATTACATTCACTTTCATATGAAGACAAAAATATCAATTATTTATATTCAAATAATTTTTCAATAGCTTAACTAAGATCAATTGTAATAGAATACCATAATAAAAATAGGAAAAATTATTTAATGCACAACTTATTTTATCGTATTCTTTAAAAATTCCTACCTTTTGACAAAAATTCCTACTCTTTCTTATTCTCGTATACATTAATTTACATGACGTATCAGGACGTTGAGTGATGTATCCGAAATTGAGACGTTGAGGGATGTAGCCGAAATCGAAACATTTTGGAATTTATCTGGATCCTACCAAATTTAAGTGTTTTTTGTAATTTGAAAAAGAATAGAAATATGATGTAATTAGCTCTTAACACTATATAATTTGTGTAAAATCTTGTAAGGATATATTGATCAATTATTATTTTTAAATAACGTAGAAAATTTAAAGTGAACAAATAAAAGTAAATAATCGGAGTAAAATTAATTTAGACCGGCTCAACGGGTTTGTTCTGTATCACGTGTGATATTGGCTGCATTTTGGTTTCTGAATTCTGGCAGACGCGCCCCCCGGCCCGGCCCACGGTCCCGCTGGTTATCAACACTTGAAACAATTTGTTTTTCCACTTTTGTCATACTGCCAATAGATTGACTCATTAGTCACAATTTAAATTGTAAAAAGGAAGGAAAAGTTACAAATTAATTTTTTACTAAAAAATATAATAATTTGAAGTTTTATACATTAAAGTTGATATTTTCCTAGAGTAGATATGGGAGGATTGGATAGTGGACTTCCATAGGACTTTGGATAATTCTAACATTCTGCAGCTAGTTTTTACGATTGAGTTAGATTTAATATAGTGATAGAGTTTGATTTTTAATTATTCATGTATTTAGTATCAAATAGTGTTTTGAGTGTGTAGGGGTGATGAATGAAATTCGACATCAGGGATGAATGAGTTTCTTAGACTCTTTACATGACTTGAAAAATCATTGTTCTATGAGCTACCTATTGAGGTTTAGTTAGTCTCAATGTACATTTAACAATTGATGATTTCACGATTTATTATAAATATGTTTTTAATTAAGTATTCTATATGAATCGCATTGTGCGCATCTTGATTGATTCAATGTGATACTTGTTATCTCCCACCAACATAATCATATATCGAGTAACTCGGTTAACTAAGAATTGAACAAATGAAATTTAGTACTTTTTGCTTGCATCTTCAAGCTTTTAACTTGAGAGGTTAGTATATTAGTCAGGGTTAAATCCTTCTCCCTAGAAATTTCTGATTTTCTTTTCTCCGCAAGTGAAAACTCAACTCATGTTGATGAGTCTTTTTATTGATTGTTTATGATTCTTAACAAATTTTATTAATCACTAAAGCACATAATATGCATCGATAGTCCAAAAAATTGAGTAAATTTCTTATTCAAGTCACTTCTAGGTGTTTGGAAGATCTACCAATTGATCATATTTTCAAGGAACACAATAAGGTTATTGATCTTTTAACAAGTCATGTGTTTATAATTTATAATATAAATACTATACTTTGTGTTATATCTTCATATTTTGATTGTCATAATGTTTTGACAATTTCATGGTCTTTTTGTTTTGAACACTTTTGACTCACACAACCACAAAAATAATTTATATTAAGAAAGGAGAAAACAGCAAATTGTATTGACTCTTATCTAAATCTTGAGTTGCCAATTCAGACACAGGCTTTTGTAATTGACCTTTCACAATCAAAATGTCAACACATGCACTTATTTTTTATTATGACTTCAAAAAGTATTTAAAGGATTATTATTATCTTGTAGACCAAGAAAATTTTAAGATATGATCAAGAATAGCTTTAATAATTTTTTCCTCTAAATAATCTCTCAATTGTATTATATTTACTTGAAGAAGACATTTCTAGGGTTCATCACTAACATGAACTGAAACATATGAAATGTGAAATAAAGGTCATTTGGTGATTAATTATAACTGTGCAGATATTAGTTATTCTTTTTTTTATCCCGTATAAAATAATATACTAAAGAATTGTTTGGTAGCTGGTTAAAAGAAATATTATAAGTGTACAAGATTTTTTATAAGTAATACCATGCGGATATTAGTTATTCCAATTTCTATCCTATATAAAATAATACATAAATACCTTATAACATATACATATATTAAACAAATAGCTTATTTCCTAACAAGCTCCATACGTGATATTACTTCTGTAAAATTTAATACATGCATAACTTACCTTCAAATCAGCTACTAAACGACCCCTAAATAAGCAAATGGGTCACCAACAAGGGCTATAGTGAAGTGATAAGTCACCTTCATCCTTTACCAGAGGTCTCAAATTAGAGTCTCCCTAGATACGGAGTCGCCTTTGTAAAGGAGTGTGTTACTTCAATGTGAAATTTTACGATGTGAATTTAAAATTTTGTCAGACTTTAATGTAGATATAAAACACCGAGTCGAAAAAGAACAAATGGGCTCAGGTGGGCTTTGTGCGCGTGAGGTTGGGAGGCACCAGCTAATGGATTACCGGGTATTCTAACCCAGTTGAAAATCTGGCACTTTCCGCGTGAGATTGGAGACTAATAAAATAAATTAAAAATAAAATTATTTTTGTCGTATTAGCTATTTATGTGTTTTTAATACTCTTTATTTTTATTTTTTTTAGTGACACTTTTCTTTGACAATAGCTTTTTAAAATGTTATTTAATGCATTTTAAAAAAAAATAAAAATTCTAGTACTTTCATGGTACCATTTTTTAAAATTAATAATTAGACAAATAATTAGGAGGTTTGGTCATTGTACACCAAAATCTTTTATATTATTTTTGAAATTGAGGAAATATTATACTATCTTATTTTTATTTTGAATTTTACTTAAAATTCCGTAATTGTTATTTCTTTTGTTACAGTTATTGTTGAATCTGTTTTTTCCTCTCACTATTTTCGAAATGATTTATCCACTGTTATCTTTCATTTTCAAACCTATTTTGATATGCTTTACTTAAGTCGGAGATTTTTCGAAAGTAACCTCTCCACCTTTACATGATATATCATACCCTCCTCAAACTCCACTTATAATATTACACTGATTAGGTCGCTTTTGTTATGCATTAAATCAAATTAAATTAATATAACAAATTATGGTGGCATTACAAAAGAACCAATGGAAAAGGTCCAAATGATATTAAGATGAGGAAATTTTTAAGCTTGATAGTAATAAACTCCAATAGTTATGAAACACACAAAAGAATTAAAAATTCATATTTTGAGGAAAATTTCCCTAGTCCCAATTAATCAAATACTAACAAGTTTTTTTTTCAAAATAAATAACATAGACAAAATAGTCAACATCCACTAAGAAGAGAATGATTAATTGAATATTGTAATTAACTTTTCTTGAATTAATCACACAGCCAATATATATTTATATGTATATTCTCCCACGTTTTCATTGCTCACTTTTATTCCACTCGTTATTTTTCATGCGTGTTATCTTTTTAGCAAATAAATAAATAAAAATATAACCCACAATGTTAAATATATTAATTGATTAATGATTGATGTTATAGAAAATCAGATTAAAAATGTAATTACACCATCAATTTAGTTTAATTGGTTAACATGTATAGGTGATTTAGAAAAATAATTGAATTTGATACTGCGATTAAGGACATAGATTGAAATAACCAAATAGTAAAATTATTAATGTTAAATTGCTTGTTAAGCATGAATACAATAATAAATGAGAATATTGAATAGAAAAAACAATTGAGTGTAACCACCTGATTCCGTTGTTAGGGAAAAGTCAATGAAGAAAGAATTGAGGTCAGAAAATTTTTTCGTAGTAACTTGAAATTTCCTAACCTAGTCCAAATTTGGACGAAATCGGAGTCATTAAGGTGTAGGGAAATCTGGTAATTAATGAGAGATCTAATTATGATTTAGACCACATGAGTAGGTAGCTAAAACGTTAAGGAACCCATATGACTTTACGGAATCGAATTTTAGAACTCTCAAAAATGATCTTAGCGTGAACAGGTAACATTCTATCTCCGTGTAGGCTGCCTGAGCGAGATTGGAGCTGCCAAAACAAGGTTGTTGTAGCGGGATGGGTTGGTCGTGGCGGGCCAGACGCGATTTAAAGTCGTTAATAAACCCCTAAACGACCTTATTTGGCACTTTTTGATTTTTAGAGCTAAGGAGACGACCCCAGGCTACTTCTTGACCGTTTTTCACCATTCTTGAGGCTAAATGTAAGGTTTTAACTCCCCGAATCTGTTTTTCGATCACTAGAACGTAATCTAGTGGGTCATTATCGATGGAGGAGGGTTTTGATCTAGAGTTTATGGTAGGGGTGGGCGTTCGGTTCTTCGGTTCGGTTTAATCAAATTTCGGTTCGATTCTTCGGTATTCGGTTTTAGAAAAGCGTGCACCATATTTCAAACCAAACTAGATCGGTTTAGTTCGGTGTTTTTAAATCGGTTTTTCGGTGCCAACAAAAATAAAGATAGAATATGATAAAGTAATACTCCCTCTGTCCCAATTTATATGACATACTTTCCTTTTTAGTCAGTCCCAAAAAGAATGACACATTTCTATTTTAAGTAACAATTTGCCTATAAAATGTCCTTTTTACCCTTAATGAAATGATTTACAACCACACAAATTTCTAT
>JAJOOS010032081.1:0-13278 GCA_029582725.1 Solanum chiquidenum
TTATAAACTAAATCATCTACCACACACTTCTAGTGATCATTTGGAGGCATCAGTTGAAACTTGAGCTAATAGCCTAATACCAAAAAAAGAACTTTTTCCAACTTTGTCCAACTTTCATATTAGATTGTGAATTCAAACTTGTACTTTCATATTAGATTGTGAATTCAAACTTGTACTTACAAAAATTAATAATTTAATAAACTTTCATATATAAGCTAAACTTTATAAACTAAATCATCTACCACACACTTCTAGTGATCATTTGGAGGCATCAGTTGAAACTTGAGCTAATAGCCTAATACCAAAAAAAGAACTTTTTCCAACTTTGTCCAACTTTCATATTAGATTGTGAATTCAAACTTGTACTTTCATATTAGATTGTGAATTCAAACTTGTACTTACAAAAATTAATAATTTAATAAACTTTCATATATAAGCTAAACTTTATAAACTAAATCATCTACCACACACTTCTAGTGATCATTTGGAGGCATCAGTTGAAACTTGAGCTAATAGCCTAATACCAAAAAAAGAACTTTTTCCAACTTTGTCCAACTTTCATATTAGATTGTGAATTCAAACTTGTACTTTCATATTAGATTGTGAATTCAAACTTGTACTTACAAAAATTAATAATTTAATAAACTTTCATATATAAGCTAAACTTTATAAACTAAATCATCTACCACACACTTCTAGTGATCATTTGGAGGCATCAGTTGAAACTTGAGCTAATAGCCTAATACCAAAAAAAGAACTTTTTCTTCTTTTGTTTCCCTAGTATTTCTATTAATTATTCAACATTAACTAATTCTTAATTTGTCGGTAGAGGCGAATCCAAGATTTGAAGAGTTTGGTGTACCAATATTATCTTAATTTAGCATTAGTGAAACTTTCAATGGTCAAGGTGGGTTTGTTCTACTTAATGATCATGAGTTCGAATCCTTATCTAGCATTTTTAATGTTTTAAACTAAACCTCCTTTAAATTCAGAACTTATAATAAAAACAATAAAAATATGATTCTGAATAGGCTCAAACGGTGAACTTCATTTAGGGTATGATTTATTATAATATAAAGTTGAAGAGCAACGTAAAACTCAAAATGTTGAGCTAATTAGAATTTGTGATAGCCCATCAAGAAAATGAGAAATAAAAACAAAAAGAGAAAAATGACCTCAAATTGTCTTACTCCTTACTCTAAGACAAATAAAACTTGTTGCTCTCATTGCACCAACTAGCATGAATTATTTTGATTGATTCATACGCAACCTCTTACTTTAATTATTCCTTTTTATCTTCACATTAACTTTGTTTATTGAACTTTTGAGCGAAAAAACAAAAACAATATTATTCTTTCCCTCCTAATTTATGTACTACTTTTTATTTTTTAAGTTATTTTAATTAATTTTGAAACTTAAATTAAATTAGATCAATTTAATATTATAATATTAAAATATAGATATATGTACTATAAGTTATCGTTCTTCTTATGTCAATATAATTAAGTTATATTTTAAAATATTAATCAAAGTTTGTATTATTTGAATTTCGAAAAGCAAAAAAAATCATATAAATTTCGATAAAATGAGTATATGACTACTCGATTTAGATATTATGAAATTCTTTTAAAAAAATAATAATCCTAAAACTCACCAAAAAAGCTGAAGTGAGTTATATTTTAACACTATTAAAGATTAAGGAGATTACGTAAAATTACTCAATGAAAAAACAAAAAGAGTATAAACAACTAAATCCCCAAACCATATACTCCCTCAAATTTATTTTATGTAGTACGATCTTTTTATTAATTAAATCTACTTAAAAGGTGACATCACTCAGTAATTAAAAACAATGAAATTTTAAATATCATTTTATATTTAATACCACGTTTTTGTGATTACATTATTTTAATGATATACATCTAAAACTATACATTATAATATTCTTTTATTTCGTGTTCATCTAATAACATAACTACTACCACCTACCAGTCCACCACTGGTGAATTAGCTTCGCAGTATTTTTAAAAAATAAATAAGAAGAGAAGTGTGTGACTTATTTTAGATGTTTTAAGTAAAATAATTTTTACATATTTTATAATTTTGGAGTAGGATGAATATGGGTGTAGATGGCTGGGTTGATTCAGATTTTCTAAATATCAAATCAAATTATTTGTGTTAGATTTTTAAATTCATGAACCAAAGCTAATAAATTTTATTCGGGTTTTTCAACCTCTAGTTTATCGATTTTTTCAGATTTTTTCGGTAAAGTATTCATAAAAACATATAATTAACTTGTGCTCTAAATATTTTTTTAGTCCTAATAAAAAATAACTATCTAAGGTGTTTCTTAAGAAAATATCACAAAATATGAGATGAGTGATGACACTAAAATATTCAACAAAAAATTATATTGAAATCACATAAAATAAATATTGCTAATTAATAAGTCATAATGAAAATTATTATAATTTAAAAGTACTAAAGTACTAGAATAAGTCTAATAAGTATTGAATATTTATTACATGATTAAACATTAAAGAAAAATTAAAATTAGGTTATATCTTATAAATGTCTAAGTCAATGTAAAACTAAAGAATAAATATTCAGTATTATTGTCATTCTTAGTGTTGAATTAATTTATTTTGTTAGCATAAGTATTGATTTGATTTTGATTTGAGTTTTATTACTAATATCTATGGACTATACATTTACTGAACCATTCAAAATTCTAAATCTCAAACACTTGGAAATAATATTTTAAAAGATAACAACAATGAAAAAGTATAAGAAATATTTAGAAATTAGTAAATACTATTATGTATTAACATAAAATTTTAAAAACGATATATAATATCGGGTTAGTTTAATCTCGAATTGACTTTTGTTAATTAACCAAATCAACTGAAGTATAATCGATTTTTTCCCAATACCAAATCAAGTCAACCAAATCATTAGTCAGGTTTTTTTCCCAATTTGACTTAATTCATGATTTAATTCAATTTTTGATTTGATTTTATACACCTTTAAAGACGAATAATTATTTTAAAATAAAATAATAAAAATCATAAATTGTAACTTGTAACTTAAGTTTATAAATTATACTTCCTCTGTTTAAAAAAGAATAGTCTAGTTTCCTTTTTAGTTTGTTTTAAAAAGAATGGCACCTTTCCTTTTTTTATAACACTTTAACTTTAACTTTCCACATGACATGTTTAAAGCCACAAGATTAAAAGACATTTTGATACATTTGACATAACTTTAATTTAGAATCATAAGATTAAAAAGGCTTTTTTCTTTTTTTAAATTTCGTTCCAAGTCAAACTAGACTATTCTTTTTTAAACGATGGGAGTAATATTTTTGTGTGTTTAAAGGAAACTGGAAGACAAAATTAGGAGGTGAGATTAATAAAAGTTGAACTATCCAAGGAAGTAAGAAAAATTAGGCAAGTCCAACCAAACACCCTATAAAAGAAGAAGCAAAACTGAAAGACGTCCATTTTTTTGCTGGAAAGCAGACGTCACCATCAGCGGTCATTGTGTGAGTGTGGGAGTCCCATGTATATATACTTCCATTTATTACTTCCTCCGTTCATCTTTAATTGTTCAGTATATTATTTTTAGAATATTTAATAATATTTATTTAATTTATAAAGTTAATAAATAATTTATTATTTTGTGTTTATTTTATCTTTAATATTAAGTATAATTTATTTTTAATATTTAAATAATTTATATTTGATAGATTTACTACTTGTTAATTTATGTGTTAAAGTTAATAGTGAATAAGTATTTTCGAGGGAGAGAAAGATAATATTACTTGTATAAAATAAAAAAGAAGGAAGGAAGGCAGGAATATGGTGATTAAGAGTGGCACTCCATTACAGCTGGATAATGTCTTGTTGTGGGCTAACTTTTCACATGACAATCTTTTTTCTTTTTTATTCAGCTGAAAATGCTATCTTCTTTATCTCCTCCGTTCTTGTGACAGAACACCTATTTTCTTGGTTGCTTGTGTTGATTATGTTTTGCAGCACAAAAGAAGACAAAAACAAGTGTCTGCTTTGCATGGTTCTACGTATTTGTCTTTTATCTACCACTAAATTATTATTAGTCACTCACTCATTGACTCTGTTTCAATCTCACAAAGATTCTCCTCGAACCAGGTATCTATCATCAAATGCATTTAATTTCTTATCAAGTTATTCAATAAAATTTTGATCACCAATTCAACCATATATATATTTATGTAATTATATCAGACACCAAGTTTTGTTATTCTCTTTGATTAATTTATGATCATCACTGTTTTTCTTCATTTACGTTAAGCCTATTAAACTGATGGTATAGTATTTACTCTGCAGTTGGAGCAAAAGTACAACAACAACAACTATTACAGCGCCTAATTAATTCCTACACAAGTTGGTAGCGCGCGGTCCAATGAAATTTGTTTTGATTTTCAGTTCTTCTTTCTGATAGAAATAATTAGAAGCATGGAGGTGCGTTCAAACTTTTGAGGAAAGAAAATATGGAACAGAGGTCTCTTGAAAGAGTTGTTTCACAGAGGGCTCTCCAAATAGGAAGTTCATTTCCATGCCAAATTTGTCTACTTGGCTTTCTCTCTGGTGTTTGCCTTACTTCTCTATATCTTGCTTCATTTGGTGGCCTTTCACTTTCATCTCCAATTTCAACATTCACTTCTTCTTCAACAAGCCTAATATTAAGTAAGTAGAATAATAATAATTATCAATTGGCCGGGCCGGGGGTATATCTCAAATATTAATGGTTTTGTTGATAATGATTGGGCCAGCTTGATTGTTCTATATTCTTATCGATACCAGTTTTGTTCCAAGAGTGTTTTCCAAGCATCCTAAGGTTGGAATGATTTGAATTTCAGCCCTTTGTTATCTACTTTTTTATTCAAATCCAAATATAGCGTCTATTTTTCCTTCATATAATTGAGAACAGAGGACACTAATCTCCTAGATATACGATATTGGATTACTGACAAATTAAATCAAACTATTTTGCCTAGCCAATCTATCTGACCTTGTTTTGGAAATGTTACAGGTGGAGACTGCAATGTTAAACAAAACAAGTACGAAAAGTTTGCAGATGAGAGGGTGTCATTACTCTACTCATCTTGGAGTAATTTAGTAGTGAATCAATCAGCAAATGAAGGCAATCATTGGGGTAAATCCAACTTACCAAAAGCACCTCACTTGGAGGACTGCAAGCTGAGTGTGGAAACAAATGAACGACTTGATACCCGAGTTCAAAATGATAGTTTCCCTCCATGGACTATATGGAAGGGACAGTTAGATAACTTCCCGTGGACAGCTGAAGATGAACAACTCCAGTATTATAGACATAAAACAGTATCTGAAGGAGCTTATCCTCCCTGGGTATGTTATATTTGTCATGCATTATTTCTATGCATAGCCCGATTTGTAAGATACACCTGTACGTACTAGCTAGACAAATTAATCTTTTTTTTTCTTATTAAAAACTGTTAAATATAGTACCAAAGATATAAGAATGAATTGCAGATCAAGGGCTCAGATGAAGAGAATTACCCCTTAACGAGGAAGGTGCAACGTGACATATGGCTCCATCAACATCCGTTGAACTGCAGTGATGGAAATGTAAAGTTTCTGATTGCTGACTGGGAGAGAATACCTGGGTTTGGTATTGGTGCCCAGATAGCTGGAATGTGTGGTCTTCTTGCAATAGCAATCAATGAGAAAAGGGTTCTTGTTACGACCTATTATAACCGTGCTGACCACAATGGTTGTAAAGGTAGTTCTAACTGTCACTGCATATTCTTTAAACTTTTATATCCCTTCGGGTCATCCAGTTCAACAACAATTGACCAAATATAGTTGTAGAAACCACAGGAGATTTGAGAGCACCAAAAAGTGATAACTTTCCTATTAGTTTGGTTCTATAGCGTACGTCCTGTTTTGTTGTTAAACCTTCAAAAATTGATTGGTCTCTAAACAAACATTAAAATATGCAGTGTTAAGACTATGGAGTTTCTTCCTTAGTGTATTTTGAAGTTGATACATGATATTGATATGCTACTTTATGTATGTGTATATGGCTATTGGCATGAAATTCTATCAATGTTGCTTTCATAGGTTCATCACGCTCCAGTTGGTCTTGCTACTTCCTTCCAGAAACATCTCCGGAATGCAGAGATCGTGCTTTTGAGCTCATGAAACAAAAAGAAGCATGGGAAAAAGGGATCATAACGACAAAAGAAAACTATACTTCTAAGGAGATATGGTCTGGACGCACTCCAAGGTAAAGCTATTACAGACCCCATCGCGAAAATAAATATACCCCCTGCAAATTGCAATAGCAACTACGGATAAAGTATTAAATAAGTTATGCAACTGATAGCATCTTAATTTCAGGTCATGGGGAAAACCTTGGAGTTATTTGCAGCCAACAACAGATATTAATGGAAGTTTAATTGCTTATCATCGCAAAATGGATAGGAGGTGGTGGCGTGCTCAGGTAGTAGATGCCTGTTGCTTTTTCTAGTGCATTCAGCAAATAGCTTTATCAACGATGGGTAAATCAGTAAGCATATGCATTTCATGATTTCTATATCTTCTCCAGGCAGTGCGCTACCTAATGCGGTTTCAGACTGAGTACACATGCAACTTGCTAAACCATGCACGGCATGCAGCATTTGGCTGGGAAGCAGCGAGAATGGTTCTTGAAAGTCAATTTAGAGATTTTCCGGAGGTACCAAACTCTGTTCATGATCTTTTCTTGACTAGAAGATATATCTTCATCAGGGCTATTACTTGTTCATCCAATTGTGAATATTGTGATAGAGTTTATGCGATATACATGCCATCTCTTTACTTTTTTATCCTCGTTTGTCAATCAATTTAATATAGATGTCTTCTATTTGCCTATGTCCATTCCATCATTACATTTGTGACAATTATTAGTCTTATTTGTTCACATGGAGAAGTAGAAAATCGACCATTTATGATGTTTCAATGTGATTCTTTATGATTAAAAAGATCTTTTTGTCATTTTCTTTCTCAGGGAGTAGAGAAGGCGGCCAAACATGACATCGAACGTTTTGTATGGTCAAGTCATAAACCTTGGAGTCCTAGGCCAATGCTGAGCATGCATGTTCGAATGGGCGACAAGGCATGTGAGATGATAGTTGTAGGGTTCAAAGAATACATGCATCTTGCTGAGCGGATAGGAAAGCACTTCCCTAATCTTAAGAGCATCTGGCTTTCGACAGAAATGCAGGTATATCGATCTCACTTTTCTCATACTTGGCCGGGTCGTTTTTTCACCCTGATTTTCATAATCACACATGTTCAACATAACAGGAAGTTGTAGATCAATCAGGACTGTACCCTCATTGGACGTTTTACTACACAAATGTGACACGCCAAACAGGTAACATGACAATGGCAACTTATGAAGCCAGTCTTGGGAGGGAGACGAGCACGAATTATCCTCTTGTTAATTTTTTGTTGGCAAGTGAAGCCGATTTCTTCATTGGAGCATTGGGATCGACATGGTGTTTCCTCATAGACGGTATGAGGAATACCGGAGGGAAAGTCATGTCTGGATACTTGAGCGTTAACAAGGATCGATTTTGGTAGCTACACAATGGAGCTTCTAACTCCATCTATGCATAACAAAAGTGCTAGCAGGGTGTTTGGATGCTAATCACATCAGTTCTTACATGTAAATTGTTCATTGTACAAAAAAGTAAAATTAAATTGGCATAATACATAAATATGTCATTTAACTTGGTTTCAATTGACATCTATGCCCTCAACTTTGGATGTGCATAATTAGACACTTAAACTTGTATAAAATTGAACAAGTAGACACACGTGTCCTACGTGACATAATACACATAGGACACAAAATTGTCATGTAGAACGTCATATCGAACGATTGTGTCTATATGTTCAATTTTATACTGAGTTTTAGTGTTTATTTGTGCACATTCGAAGTTAAAGGTCATAGTTATCAGCTGAAGTCAAGTTAAGGATTATGTTTATGTAGTATGTCAATTCAAATTGCCTCACTATTGTCACAACTCACAAATTCTATGTAACTAATCACGTTTTCTTGTAAATACATGAATTGTTTTATTGAATACCTACATTACTAGTAAAGTTATCATGTAACTTAACCTACAAAAGCTTAATTAATTTGATGGAAAGAGTCATCAACATTTTCTTCATCTCTCAAGGTCTTTAATTTCCTTAGATTGACCATCTTTAGTTTTCCATTGATTTATCTCACTGTGAACAACTAAAACTTTGCAAGTACTAATGTTTTTAAATACCAAATTAATCACCAACTATTTCACAATGGGGTTATTTTGTTGTTGGTTAGAGTTATATAGATATACGAGAATTTTTGGTTTATTGTATTAAATTATTATATATTACATAATTTTTAAAATAAAATGTTTGTTTATTATACCTTCGGAATTTCGACAGTTCAATTAACTGATTTTATTTATCTCTAATAGATTGCGAATAGGAAGAGCCTAGCAGTGAGCAACATCTCCATTCTTGCTCTTCAAAGGATAAATTTCTAACTTTAATATCCTTATCCATGTATTATTAACTAGTTAATCAAACCCCGCGCGCGGTCATATTTTTCAATATTTAATTGATGTAAAAGAAATTAAGAAATTTTAATACCAAAATCACTCTCTCTCTCTCTTTATATATATACAAAAACAATAAAATTAAATTACTTTGATGAAAAAAAATAATAATAACTTTGCCTTTGCCTTGGAGCAATACAAAGACATATTTTTATGCGCCAATATTAAATACGTCGGTATCTCATTTTTTGGTGTTTTAATATTTATGTGATTTTACTAATAACTTTCTTTATATAATAATATTTACGCTTATAAATTTATTTAAATATTTAAATTTAGATTCATGTAATTTCTCTTACATGTAATTTAACTTTTTCACAATTATTACTTTAAAATATGAGTATATCAATTAGTGCATTAATAAAATTAATAGCCTAAACTTTTTATATATCCACAAAAAACTTTCATTTGAAAAATATAGAAAGTGTAATTCTAAATTCAAGAAAGGAAGTAGAACTCATATTCAATTCACACATCTACTAATTAATTAATATTTTATAAAAAAAATTTACATTAAAAATAATAAATACACAATATAACAATTTTATATAGAAACTAAATAAATTTTGTAATTCAAACACTACATAAATATGAAGAAGTTAAAGGTGAATACCAATGATCTCATAAATCAATATGTGGATGAGTTTTGATTTTTAATAAGGAATATGAAAAGTTAGGATAATAAATGAAAATAATTGTGACTTTTATTCTTATAAACTAATAAAACAAAAGGAAAAATAGGGAAAACGAGTTGAAAAAAATGTTTTTTCCCGCTAGTGCAATATTTTCTTATTTCTAACTTTAATCATGGTTCATCATGAAATGTAATAAATATAAATGAATGTTGAGAATTCTTTTTAGAGAGTTACAACTTCTCCTTTTTTAAACTTCATTTAGTGAGTAATTATCTTATTCTTTAATTGATTAATTATGTAAATATTTTTAGATTTTTGAAAATTAAGACAGGAAGAGAAATCTCATAATTAAGAGAGTTAAAGGGATGGATTATTTTTCAAGCTATTTGAAAAGATATTTCATTAGACCACTCTAATTTAATAAATTTTCATTCTTTTGGGAGAAAATGAAAGATTTGAGTGATAACTATTTATGACTTTAAATTTACAATAAATAATAGAAATTAATGAAGGGAGTAGTAATTGACACATTTTTTTAATAGTAATAATAAATAGAAATATAGTGAAAATCACAACAACAACAAAAATGAGAAAAAATTAATAAATAGGATCCTTGGCCAAAGAGAGGTATCAAATCACTTTTTTTTTTTTAATAGTAATAATAAATAGAAATATAGTGAAAATCACAACAACAACAAAAATGGGAAAAAATAAATAGGATCCTTGGCCAAAGAGAGGTGTCAAATCACTTTTTAATATCTTGCTTTATATTATATATAGATAGATATATATTTTTTATTCTTTATGGAGAAACGAAAGGTTGGAGTGATAAATATTTAGGTCTTTAAATTTACAACAAAGAATAAGAATAAGAATAAGAATAAGAGGAATAATAAATTTTGAGACATTTAAGTTTTTACAATAAATAATATAAATGAATGGAGAGAGTAGTAATTGACACTTATTAAAATAATAATAATAAATTAAAATATAGTGAAATTTATCAAATAAAAAAAGAGAAAAAAATAAATAAGATCTTTGGTAAAGAGAGGTGCCATATCACCTTGTCTATGATGAGAAAATTAGAAAAATGATAAGATATTAATAGTGAATAATTGAAAAACTAATTCTTATATTTTTTCTTAATTAATTCTTACATGCATTAGTTACATAAAAATAGGGAGAAACCAAAAGAGAGGAGGAAACAAAAAAGATAAGTTAAATATTGCATTAAAATGTGAGAATAAATAAAAATTCTTAATTTAAAAAGATGTATTCTAATATAAAGTTAAAAGAG
The DNA here is from genome assembly GCA_029582725.1 of Solanum chiquidenum. Classification (NCBI taxonomy): domain Eukaryota; kingdom Viridiplantae; phylum Streptophyta; class Magnoliopsida; order Solanales; family Solanaceae; genus Solanum; species Solanum chiquidenum. The sequence goes on from JAJOOS010032081.1 coordinate 10,607, forward strand.
GTGTTGTTTCATTCAAGTTTTATATAAACATAAATTTATGACCTTATATATTTTTTTTTGAAAATGAAAGTATTGATATAATATTTTTAGTTTCTTTAGTTTTTCTTAAGAATTATACAAATGCTCTAGTTTGTTGTCAATATTTTTTAATTCATTGCTTGGATAGCATTTTTTTAAATAAGTTATCAAATTTTCGTTCTTTAAAATACTTCTAATCGTAATGTTGAATTTAGGAATGCACTTCAACATGTAAATAAATAGTAACTTCAAGTATATAATGTTCGTTTTAAGATGCTGCAAAAAGTTCATAATAAAAATTCACAAGAACTGATCATAATTTTGCCTAATGAATTATGTATGTACAACTATAGTCATATTTTTTTTAAAAAAAAAATCTTTATCAAGTTCTCTTTCTTAGTCTTTTGATTTGCCTTACTTATCATTTTATTCTCTTCCCATTACGTTTTTAAAATACAACTTTAAGAAAACAGAGAATGTAAGAAACTAAAATTAAAAGAATTTTAAAGTATATTTTAAGTTCTTCAATAAAGTACATAAATGGAAAATAGAGAAGAGGAAAGAAAAACTAAAAACATAAAACATAAAACATAAAATTACTATAACAATAATTTTATTGTAAGACTCTACATCATCTTCTTCTAAAATTCACAATTTTCTCTACTTTTTTGTATCTTCCTCAACTTTCTTCTCCATCCCACAAATTAAGAATATACTTATATGAAATTGTTAGTTACTCCATGAATTTATTCAATTTAGTTTCAAAGATTAGTTAAATTGACTCAAAATAAATAAATAAATAAATAAATAAATAATATCACATAAATTAAAGTAAAAAACGTATAATTTCAAAACTTAATAGAAGCATTCTTACTCATAGATTCTTTATGACTTTGTTGAAAGCAACCATATGATGTGATGATTAACATTTTCTTCCTCACCCTAATGTATGATATGGCGATGGAGAAGTGAAAGAATAACTTTGAATGACAATTTTTTTGATACAAAATATGAATTTATATAGACAAATAGGAGGAATACCATAAGACATAAACTTATAAATTAAATGTTGGGGGTTATGAAGATTAAAAAAAAGAGTTATGAATATTATTAAGAGTATAAATTGAAGATGTGTGAGTTATTAGTAGTTATTTCTTATTTGAAAAGTTATTACTTATATATAGTGGTAGGTGAAAAATTGAGTAATTGAATGTGAAAACCTTTTAAGATATTAAAAATAAAATAAATAAATAATGAAGGAAAAACGGTCCAAAAAAAAGGAGAAATAGATAAATATGATTGGAGACCATATAGAGGTGTCACATCACCTTCTCTGTGTTTCTCCTTTATATATATATATAGAGAGAGAGAGAGAGATTTTTGTATTAGTTATTCCTTCTTCTTTTTTTCGTATAAAGTATTATACAATTTAACTCTCTCTCTCTATATATATATATATTACTAAAAGTGGGAAGATTCTTACCTCAAAGTTGAATTACGAAAATATCCTTTATTATTTTTTTATTAAATAAATAATAAAAAGTTAATTTGTAACGACCTGTTTCCTTTGTTATAAAAATGACAACGGGGGAAAATTTGGGGCCGAAAAACTTTTTCGTAGTATTTGGATTTTCCCAATCTAGTCTAGATTTGGACGAAATCGGAGTCTTTAAGGTGTAGGAAAATATGTTAACAATCGGGTGAGTTAATTATGATTTTGATTACATGAGTAGTTAGATAACTCGTTAAGGAATCCGTACGACTTTACGAAATTAAATTTGGGTGAGTAGAACTCCCGAAATCGATCTTAGCGTAAAGGGTATTTTCTGAGCGTCGTGGGTTTGAGGTGTGTTGTGAAATGGGAATTTTGGAATTCTCAAAATAGCTCTCTGTTTCGTTCCAACCACCTTGGCGCTGAGTTTTTCCGCTCTGGCGGGGCCACTGTAGCGGGATGGGTGTCGGTGTGGCGGGATCGACGCGACTTAAGGTCGTTAATAAACCCCTAAATGACCTTATTATGCACTTTTCGACTTTTAGAGCTAAAAAACGAACCCCAGGCGACTCCTACTCATTTTTCACCATTCTTGATGCTAAAGGTAAGCTTTTCACTCCCCGAATCTGTTTTTCGATTCGTAGAACGTAATAGAATGGATAATTAATGATGAGGGAGGGTTTTGTCATGGATTTTATGGTGGAAAAAACATTAATTTGGATACTTGGGATCATGGGTATGAACTAGGGTTCATAGAATTGTTAGCAATTCGGGTAATTAGTGATTGTTTATTGATTTCCGTATTGTATTGATTGTTTGTAGACCAAGAACAAGCTGAACGAATTCGAAAAGGGAAGGATCAAGTTTCTTAGGGTTTCAAGCTTGTTTCGAGGTAGATGGTGGTTGTGATTCTATGATTGTGTGATGTATGCTTGTTCTTGCTTCATTATGATACTTGTATATGCATGAATGTTGCAATGTTGATCACACTTGTTGTAAATGAGATAGATGAATGATGATGTCACGACCCGAGAGTACCCCCTAGTCGTAACATGGCGTATTCAACCCCGAAGGGGTCTTATACAAGCCACATAGTCATTCATTGCATTCAATAATGAAAATAGTGCGGAATAAAAAAACTTATTTACATCCACACATTTAA
>JAJOOS010032082.1:0-13502 GCA_029582725.1 Solanum chiquidenum
TATATCGGTTAGATAATTGTATATTATACATATGCATTTGTATATATGGCAAGCGAGATTGGGAGAGAGGAGAGAGGCGAGCGAGATTGGGAGAGGGAGGAGAGAGGAGCGAGAGAGGGTAAAAAGTGGGAGAGAGGTGAATTGTATATGTATATCGGTTAGATAATTGTATATTATACATATGCATTTGTATATATGGCAAGCGAGATTGGGAGAGAGGAGAGAGGCGAGCGAGATTGGGAGAGGGAGGAGAGAGGAGCGAGAGAGGGTAAAAAGTGGGAGAGAGGTGAATTGTATATGTATATCGGTTAGATAATTGTATATTATACATATGCATTTGTATATATGGCAAGCGAGATTGGGAGAGAGGAGAGAGGCGAGCGAGATTGGGAGAGGGAGGAGAGAGGAGCGAGAGAGGGTAAAAAGTGGGAGAGAGGTGAATTGTATATGTATATCGGTTAGATAATTGTATATTATACATATGTATTTGTATATTATGGCGAATTATACATATACAAACGTGACTAATTATACAAACTTGAAGTCAGCCCACGCAATTAATGTATAATGTTAGTCGTGAGTGGTAATTATAACAAACTATAGCTATGATGAGTAGTTAAATAGTATAAGTTTGTTTAACCGCGTAATTTTCCCTATATTTAGTGGGTATGAATGTAAAGGGTATATATTTGTAATTATTTTGCTTTATGGGGTATTTGCTTATTTTTCCCCCCTTTTTATTTTGTATCTTAGTGGTTTCTCTTTGGGCCAAAGTTTTGGATCAACAGTCGCAAACAAAACCCAGATTTCTTGGGCCTAAAAAAGGAACCCCAAAGTCCGAACCCCTAGAGCTTCTCGTCTTCTACACAAATCCATCTCTCTTTCACGCACTACTGAACAAATGGAAGACATTGAAGATTTGCTGGTGGGTACCGGGGCCGGAGTACCTCCAGGGTTCCGGTTACCGGTGCCGGCGGCCGTTGGAGTCAATCCAAAGCAAAGGAAAAGGAACGGTGTAACGAAGCTAACAGTAGTCCAAGACTCTCCTTCACCTAAAATACCTGGCACTCAGGTTTCTCATTCATTCAAAAAAAAAAATTCTTCGAAGAACTCCTTTTACACATTTTGTAGCTACTCTTGTGTAATTTTGTTTGATAATGATCTATTTGTGTGAATATGAATGTTGCAGACTATTTACATCAAGACATTCGGATGTTCTCATAATCAGGTACAATTATGTTCGCTCAATTATGCATGTGTTGATAAAAAGATGATGTTTTGATACTTCTCTATGTCCTTTTAGTTCTTATTATTGATCTAAACTTCAACTTTCTCAGAATGACTTGTTGCAAAATGTGACTTGTAAGCAAAGAAATACTTGGGATTAGTGTGTATTTTGTATTTTTCGTAAGAGGGTAAAGAAACCCAACAATAACAATTAAAACAACATACCCATTATAGTCCAACATGTGGGGTCAGAGGAGGGTGCGGTGTACGCAAATCGATGTTGTTTCATGCATATTACATTACAAGCTATACCTCAAATTCCTAAATGCTCCTGTAGTCCCAAGCATGGTAAAAATCCCTCGTGTAGCCCCATCTCGACTCGAAAGTGTTTCGAGTCTCCTTTTACTGTCCTCACTCGGGTATTGACTTTATTGTGTGATTTTGTAATTTGATATCCTTGTAGTTGTAGGGTAAATAAATTCAGAATGACTTGTTGCAAAATGTGACTTGTAAGCAAAGAAATACTTGGGATTAGTGTGTATTTTGTATTTTTCGTAAGAGGGTAAAGAAACCCAACAATAACAATTAAAACAACATACCCATTATAGTCCAACATGTGGGGTCAGAGGAGGGTGCGGTGTACGCAAATCAATGTTGTTTCATGCTTATTACATTACAAGCTATACCTCAAATTCCTAAATGCTCCTCTAGTCCCAAGCATGGTAAAAATCCCTCGTGTAGCCCCATCTCGACTCGAAAGTGTTTCGAGTCTCCTTTTACTGTCCTCACTCTGGTATTGACTTTATTGTGTGATTTTGTAATTTGATATCCTTGTAGTTGTAGGGTAAATAAATTCAGATGCCAAACAATGAATTGTATAAATATAGGAGTATAGGACCTTGCACAGCGTGGTTTGGTTTTCCTAGTTTGGAGAAAGTTAAGTGGCATCTTTTGTAGTGAGGAAATAGAATCCAGGAGGACTAACAGATATATTATTAAAATGATTTTCCTACTTATTTTTATCTGCTAAGCTCTGTGTTCTGCTCTAAAATTTCAGCAAGACTAGTTGGACATTGTGGGTTTTGATTCTCTGAACAAGTAAGACTTGGGATTTATGCGTACAATCTGCTTTATGATTGTTGAAAGAGAACCTGGAGTTCCCTAATAGTACATTACAAAAAGCAGGCTTAACAGTGCTACTAATGTATAAAAAAAACAGTAATATCAAGGTTCAAAACGTGTTGAGCAATATGCCTCTCTTAATGTGCCCTTCAGTGTTGTCACCAAGGTTCGAAGGCATACTTTTTCTTGCCAATGAGCCTCTTCTGAAGAGGCAACACTTAACAATTGTTATTTCTCTATATCTTTTTCTTTAAAAAAATTCCTTGGTCATGTATTTGTGATTCATGCATATAATTATTAGTCTTGGACTCAACATATGTATTTGTATTTTTTCTTCCGTTGCTCGTTTTTAAAAAAAAAATTAAAGCCCACACTATATTTGCGTTTAAATCCCCAAGAACCTTGGAGCTGCTTTGAGTATTTTGCTTTTGATAACATTGAAAAAAAGAGAGAATATAAGCAGTTTTTTTAATTAGTAAAGGTAATTTTATTAGTGAAGCACAATACTAAGAGAGTACAGTGCAGATATGAAAAGCAGAAAATCTGTAGAGGATGAATTTAAAGAAGTAAGATACTCCTTTTTATTCATTTCTTATGTTATTTGACTAGACACACATGATTGATAATGTAAGAGGGTGTTTGGATTGACTTATTTTAATTGTTTTTATTTTTAAGCTCTTTTCCTACTTTTTGTAGTGTTTGGGAAAGATATAAGGTACTTTTAAGCACTGGCTTTTATGCCAGAAAAGTACAAAAATAAGCTAAAAGCTAAAAATTGGGTTATTCCCAACTTATGACTTTTAGCTTTTAACTAATAAGCTATGTTTAAAAAGTCAACCCAAACACGCTCTAAGTGCAATTACACCTAAATCATGTTTGTCAAATACAACAAAAAATAGTGATAGTAGAAGAACAATATTAACGTAATGGTTGAGAAGTTTGTTTGGTAGAGAGAGCATCACAACAAAGTTTTAATTTGAATAGATTAATTAGTTTGAATTCTTGAAAATTGTATACACATAAAATGGTGTCAAACATTATAAAACTTCTCAAATAGAAATTGTCAGAAAATTTGCAACACGGGAAGTTGATTTTAGGCTAAGGAACCTATTGAAGTTCATGAATCTTTATATTATAAAACAGGCGTTTTGTTGAGAAATAAGGAAGAAACTTTTAAGGGGTCGCCTACTAAGGATAGTTATTAAATATTTTTGCCTTCTACAAAAGAGTAATAATATTATGCTTGATCAGCTGATATCTGGAAAAAGCTGCATGCTGTTTAAGTGGCTGGTAGTAGCAAAATAAGATATCATTTCACTTGTTCAGAGACAATAAGCTAGCAAACTAAAAACTAGAAATTATATAGGACCACTTAGGTGGACCATTTCTAAGAGGCTAGAGGCCCCTGCATCTATTTAGCTCAGCTATTGTAACTAAATATAAGTTCCTTTTACATTTGTTTGATTGTCTTATTTCCTGATTCTGCAGAGTGATTCCGAATATATGGCTGGTCAGCTTTCAGCGTTTGGTTATGCTCTGAGTGATAACCCTGATGAGGCAGACCTATGGATGATAAATACGTGAGACGTTTTTCCTCTTTTCAGTATGTGTATTTGTCTTTCATTTTTATCTGGAAATAAGGAAGCCTTGCTTAGTTTCAATCTGTAAGTTGAAATTTTGCATAGCTAAAAACAAATATTTGTTAAGAGGCTTACAGCTCATGGCTTCTGGTTTCTTTGCTACTCTGCATCTATTTTGTCTTCACCAAGTGAAATGCCCTTTTTTCCTTATTTCCATCCCAGCAATAACCAGCTCTTTGGAACAGAGGTTTCTCTTTGTAACGAATTTGAATTGATGTGGATGGTGTATCTAAATGTCAAGTTTTTCTTTTTTTGGAATGGCGGATCAATGGAGTCAGGAAATTTTCTTTAAGAATTATATATATATATGTGTGTGTGTGTGTGTGCGTGTGTGTGTGTGTGTAATTATGTACCAGCCAGTGTTTTCTTTTTCAGTAATGTCTGGGCCAGCTTGCGCACAAAGAAATGGTTAGTGTCTTTAAAAGCGAAAACCGCAAAAAATAACAAGCCCTCGAGGCTTTAAGAAAGAACAGAGAACAATTTGCTCGCTTCTTTTAAGTCGCTCATAAGAAGGGATGACTCTGGTTTGCATCGCTCCATTGTTTTAAGAGAAAATGATTGCATTTAATAATGATGTAGTTAGCACATTTTTTTTGTACTCGAATCATGTTATTGGTGTTGACAAGTGAGGTTGCTCCAATGGTAAGCACACTCCACTTCCACCACAAGGTTGCAAACTCGAGTCACCAAGAAGCAAAGTGGGAGAAGAGGCCACTGTTGACTCCTTGGTAATGGTGGATTTTGGGGATAATGATATAAAAAAATGATCATGTTATTGATGTTTTTCCACAAATGCAGGGTCCACTCTTGCCTTGGGTTTGATTAAAGTCATACTCTTTTTAGTTTTCAAGTCAATGCAAATGTATGCACCATCTGTTATCCACCTTTTTTGATTCATGTTTTTTTTGAATTTTATGCTTACTCGCAAAACTAGGGGTCACTATGCTAGTGCAAATATCATGCACAAAACTTAAACATATGTCTAAGAAGAGGTTTTCATGCCTGCATATAAGCTTAGCAGGTTTTGCTGTCTGCTAGTGAGAATCTATCTGCTGTAGCTCAGGCTTCTAAATGGAATATATCTGTATTGTTTGCTAACTAATTTTAGGGTTTCAGCTAATATTCTCTCATATGATGTAGATGCACAGTCAAATCTCCTAGTCAGTCTGCGATGGATACTATTATAAGTAAAGGAAGAAGTGCAAAAAAGCCATTGGTAGTAGCAGGTTGTGTTCCTCAAGGAAGCCGTAATCTGAAAGAGCTGGAAGGAGTTAGTATAGTAGGAGTTCAGCAGATTGATCGTGTGGTTGAGGTTGTGGAAGAGACTTTGAAAGGTCATGAAGTTCGGCTACTAACCCGGAAGACATTACCAGCACTTGATCTTCCAAAGGTGCAATTTGAAATAATTTTCTATTTGTTTGAGTTGAAAACTTTATCAAACAATAGAAAATATCCGTTTTGAGTCTATGACCAGCTTTGATTTATTACATTAAGCATCAGCTCTCATATATTGGTCCCTCTCAATTATTTTCTACCTAAACCATTTGGAATGTATCTTACAGGTCCGAAAGAACAAGTTTGTTGAGATTCTTCCAATAAATGTTGGTTGTTTAGGTGCTTGTACTTATTGCAAGACGAAGCATGCCCGTGGTCATTTAGGAAGTTACACAGTTGACAGCCTTGTAAGTTCTCCATATAAGAGTAGGAAAATCTATTTTTTTTGAGTTTTCTAGCTTTTTGATTTAGAATCTGAATTTAGGTGGGCCGAGTCAAAAATGTCATTGCTGATGGAGTGAGGGAGATCTGGCTGAGTAGTGAAGACACCGGGGCATATGGTAAATTTTTAAGTTTTTGTTTTATTCATTTTACCTTTGGAAGAAATAGATAGGGGTAGGGGGGGGGGGCACTCTTCCATTTTATTTCTTGAAACTTGTGGTCATAATTATGTCATAACATTTGTGTGGTTGTAAGACTTATTGAAACTTCTGGTCTTAAACATGTCAAAACATTTGTGTGGCTATAAAAGCTTATCATTAAAGTAAAAATGGGAAATTCAAGTTAAGTTGTTTTCAGATTTAGAAAGGTTTCATTTTTTTGGATTAGACTAATAGGGAAATAATGCTGTTCTTTTTATAATGGATGGAGTAACAATTATTGAGCATTAAGAAACAAAAAATTGAACATGTTTTAAACTTGTGTCCTTTTAGTTTACCTAGTTTTCTCGAGTCACTTTGTACATATTATCTTGATTTAGTTAGTACAGTAGTATTGTCAATACACTCAAGTTGTGAACGCTAGAAAAACAATAGTTGGCGATAATGCTAGTCTTGTGACATATTTAAGTGTAGGGCACAAGCCTAATAGGCTTGGGCTCCATTTGTTTGCATTAAGATTAAGACATCTAAATGATTAAGATGTTTTTTTCTAGATCTGAAAACTAAATGATTAAAACTGTTTGTTTTTCAACTTTTGAATGTACATAATTTATTTATTTTTAAACATAATAAATATTAATTCAAATTAAAAAAAAGTAATTATATATAATAAAATATAAATTTAATACAATAAAATCATTATTTGATTAAAAAATAATACAATTATGTTCGCTAGTGATGGTGGAGATGTTAACGGTGGTGGCAGTGACAGTGGAGGTGGTAAGTGTGGTAACGACCGATCGTAGTGGTGGTTGTGATGACAAAGGTAATTGGTGGGAAGGTGGTGGCTGGTGGTTGTGGATAGAGTGGTGGTGAAAAGTATTCACATGAAAATGCCTCTTAATGCTATTAACACTTTGTTTAAGATCTTAATGATTAAGACCTATTTAGACCAAGTGCTTAAATCTCAATGTAAATTAGTGCACTTAACATATGAACCATTCAAATCCCCCCATTAAGTGCAAACAAATGAGGCCTAGTCTATCAAGAATGTAAAGCACTTGTGTGTTTCTCAATTTTGCAGGTCGTGACATTGGAGTTAATCTTCCTATTCTACTGAATGCTATAGTTGCAGAGCTTCCTTTGAATGGAAGTACAATGCTCCGAATTGGGATGACCAATCCTCCTTATATTCTTGAGCACTTGAAGGAAATAGCTGATGTCTTATGTCATCCATGTGTGTATTCTTTTCTTCATGTGCCAGTTCAGTCGGGTAGTGATTCAATCTTGAGTGTAAGTTTGAATTACATAATATTAATTGACATTAACTTTCTTTTTGCTTTTGGACAACCCTTGTGAAATAGGCCCTATGCTCGCTCTCGTAAAGTAATGTTATCGCCACAAAATTGTTTATCATAAATCTCTCTTTTCTCTGTTCGTCAATTTCAGGCAATGAACCGTGAATACACTGTGGGTGAGTTCAGGAAAGTGGTGGATACATTAATGGAACTGGTCCCTGGGATGCAGATTGCAACAGATATAATTTGTGGATTTCCTGGTATGTCTGCACATCTTGCTGCGTAGTAAGATGTTGTCAATTGAGTATGTAGACTTGATTTTTGTCTGCACAAGTTAGAAGCTATTTGCTTGGACTCTCTAAACATGTTGCCGTATGCGTGGCGGATCATCCAAAAATTCGATATTGGAGGATTCAACACGCACTCGCCCACATTTAGTCTGAGCAACATAGGTTAGAAGCTTAGTCTTCCACTCTACGAACACCCAAGTCCCCTCCCCGTTGGAATCAATTAAACTGAAGCATGATTTTAGAATAGAATTTTTTTTATTGAACAAGGAAATGAAACAGTTTTCTTTCTCCTTTTATTAAAAAAAAGGTTGATTTATAATCCTCATAACTACTGTAAAAAGGGTAAATTACTCCATTTGTTTGTTTTTTGCTCATATTCTATTGTCAGATATTCTAAAGTATCAAAATTGGCAGTTGCTTTACTGCTCATTGTGTTAGAGCCACTCTTCAGACTTCCGGTCTGAAATATTCTGCAATATTTTGATTTTATTATGATTTTGCCAAATCATCAAGAGTTTAGCCTTGGATCAAGATTTGTTTTGGTCAATTCTGCTGCTGGAAAAAGACCTTGCACCAAGCGTGATGATCTGTCCTTGCATTGCAGGTGAAACTGATGAAGATTTTGCTCAGACAGTTGACCTTATTAAGGACTACAAGCTTGCTCAAGTTCATATATCACAGTTCTATCCTAGGCCCGGTATGCTGTTTTTCAGTTTTTCAATTGTTATTTGTCTAGATATACCATTCTGGAAAATAAAGGAAAAAAGATTTCCTGTTTCTCTTTATCCACTCTGAAAAGAACTATAGCCAAAAGCTCTAGTTATTGCATCTACAAGTGAGGGATGTGAAGCTTTCTTTAGTGGTACATCCTGTGATGCATGGATTTCAAATTTCTCAATTACTTGCTTGCTATCATGTTATATACAATAATTTGGAATTAAATGCACTTATACAGACATATCCAGTCATCTATTGTCATAGACTGATATTCAATAACCTGCTTAATGGATTAAATTGGTACTTCTGTTTATCACAAATCTATATCAGGCACTCCTGCTGCAAGGATGAAGAAGGTTCCTAGTAATGTGGTGAAGCAACGTAGTCGTGAATTAACTGCTGTATTTGAGTCCTTTACTCCATATACTGGAGTGGAAGGCAAAGTAGAGAGGATATGGATTACTGACATAGCTTCAGATGGGATTCATTTGGTAAGCATGATAGAGAGCCAGATATCTGATACCTGCTATTGTTTCATAATTGCTGTTTCGACTCTTCTAAAGCTTTAACTATCTAGATGCAGTTTTTTGTTGGGACGTGATGGGTTTCCTATATTCTAAGTAAATTCATTTATTTTAAAGTATAATAGTTGGTGAAAGTTTATGAAACACTAATTAGTCTTTATAAGATCAACCAGCAAAGACAAACTCTGATCATACACATGCCTCAAATCTCCTACTCTTACTTCCATCTGTGTGTGACAAGCAAGTAAATTTCCCTACAAAAAAAATCAATATTGCTCAAATTCCTATATGCATTTCATAATACTTGCTGCATTTCATTTCCTGAATGACCATCGCATGATGTTGCATGTTAGATGCAAATAGCTTCATCCCCATGAGCAACTCTTTTTTCCCCTCAATGGTCTAGGTGGGACACACTAAGGGATACATTCAGGTCCTGGTGATTGGTCCAGAAAGCATGATGGGTTCCTCCGCTATGGTGAAAATAACATCCGTAGGTAGATGGTCAGTCTTTGGAGAAGTGATTGAGATCCTCTGCCAAAATAACGAGGATGTCCCCTCACACAGGAGTTTTGATGAAAGGTGCTCCCCATGCGCCCTTTCAGAAGAAGCTTGTGCCTGTTCAAAAGAGCAAGAACCTTGCTCTGCAACATCTGATTGCTGCAATCAAAGTCCAACTCGGGAAGCAACAACACTGCTGAAGAATGACCCTAATCAAGATAATCATAGCAGCAGAAACTTAATTGGATGGTTTCTGAGGAATCGTAAGAACCAGTCTTCCAAAAAGATGGACTTAACTAGCTCGGAGTCTAAGGAGAAGCAGATACAGGATTTAAGTCACCGAAGCGCTTGGAGTCTCGTTGATATAGCTCTACTTAGTGGAATATTATTGAGCTTGTTCACAATAGTAGCTCTATTTTTGAATCTTGGATCAAGGAGTTTGTCATCCAAGTAAATCATTTTTGTATCTTCAATTATTTTTTTCTGCAAGTCACAAAGTTGAGGGCAGATGCGCTCTTGCAAGAGTTTGACATTGTGGTTTGTTTTTATGACAGTAATGTGACGGATTTTGTGTCAACCATGTGCTATACACACTTAGCTGTAATAGTAATTCCTCTGCTGTTTTTTCTCTTGTAACCAGAAAAAAAAGTAATTTGAGAATTAAAGATGGGAACACTATTCTTATCAGCTTTGAATTTGCAATTCCTTTTTACATCTAAACAGATACAAACAACTATATTCTACAACCTCATAGATTGATTACAATATCAACCAAGAAAAAAAACAAAGACTTGTTATCTAATACAGGAGCTTGAAGAATGTGGGAGGTGCATTATGTAAGTAGGGATTGTGGGGTGTGGGGGGAAACAAGGAAAACTGCTCTAACATTTGTGTCTTGTGTAGCAGCCTTTTATCCCCCACTTATTCACTGAACCCATCTCTCTATTTTACAACTTGAATACATAGATAAGGTGAAAATTTACCAGCATCTTACAAAAGCATATCAGACTTAGATGGTAATCTCTTGAAGAAGTTGACAGGTACTGATGGTAGCTTGCTCCTGAATCGTGGATGGCGCAACCAGTAAAGTCCTATGAGCACTGCAACTACTTGGAATGGAGTAACATATAGAAACACAGCCCAGATCAATGCAAGGATTATAAATATAGCAGTAGCCCTTGGATCCCGCCAGCTTAGTATGGAAAGAGCCCTTTCACCTTGTGTTGCCAAATCTCCAACTACAGTTTGCACCCTCCCGGCCACACTCCTCAGTCGATCATACCTCATTCTTACAACGTCTGTTTGCCGGGAAGTAGGGAATGTATCAAATTCTTCATCCAGTTCATCTGGGTGAGCATTTTCAGCTTGCGAAAGGCGAGCATCCATGTGCGGTGGAGCTCTAGGCCTAAACCTGTAGTTCCACAAGCCAATTACAAACAGGTACAGGAAAATTGTTGGCAAAATCAGTTCTGGATAGCAAATCAATATCAAGAAGAGCACATGGACAAGGATAGTCGTCAAAGGGTTTCTCCAATTGCAAATCCCATTAAACCATCCATGAACTGCCGAAATCCCAGAAAGCAGTCCCATTATGCGAAAGAAATTAGCTTTGCTTCTTCTGAGGCTGAACATATGGTAATCCACATCTAGCATATACTCAACAACCTCCCTTCTAAGAGGTGGCTCAGCCCTGGCAAGCCTTGCAGCTACTATCTGCATTGCCTGGTGGCGCAACCAATCAATATGCCTAACGGAAATGGGTTGCACATAATGCATTTTCGGGAGCAATGGCCTCCCATATTGTGCTACCATGTTCACCCAAGCAGTACAAGTGAACCTTATGGCCAAATGAAGCTCTCCATGTTTCCTTAAACCAGAAGGTGTAAGAACCAGCAATGGATAAAAATGTGTATAGATCCGATCAGTTTCCAAAGTCGATAATCTAATTCTCACCTTACCAATTCTCTGATCTCTAGCTTCATCTTTGCCATTGATGTGACAATTGTCAAAGACCCCAATGGTGACAACGGTACACGGATCAAACACTTCCCAAGAGAACTGCTCGTTCCATCGAGGAGCCAGAGTGTCAATGAGTGTTCTTGTTCGAACCCATTTATTCCCATACTTAGCAACACAATATGAATCTGTAATTCGACCCTCTTTACTCTTCATTGGCATCAGATTCTTGGCACTGAGAATACCTAATTCAAGAAGTCCAATACTCGGCTTTCTCAAGAACTTTGATGATGGTTGAAGATCACTGCTACAATGTGTGGACTCATCAAGAACATGGTAACCAGCATCTATCCAAATTCTAAGGTGAATCTTGCTAGAGAACTTCACTTCTTTCTTCTTCTCGTCATCATCTGCCGCATGAGAAGGCTTGAGAAGATTGAACCATATAGCATCTGGTAGCTTAGAGTTATCAACTCTGGTTGGAATATTCTTAAATGATATCATAGCCCTGCCAATCAATTCATCTTTCCCCGGTCCAACTCTATCCACGACATCTATTATCAAATACTCCTCAAAAGGCTCAGATGCAACAAACATTAGCTCCTCATTCCACACCGGATTAATGTGTCTCATCGGTGAGGGCTTGGTAGTCCTTCCCTGGTGCCCAAGCTGTAACTTGGCATAAGCCTCGGGCATCCGGCTTCTATCTGATGGCAGAAGATCCTGAGCTTCAATAACATGAACTCTTAGATAATACAATTTAGGTGAGAAATATACTTTGGATCGCGTATTAACCAAATTTTGTTGACTAGCCATATGAGCATCAGAATGCCAAGCCTCAGGAAAAGCCTCATCAGCTTGAGTTCCCATCCAAACAGCAAGCATGATTTCACCTTGTGGAATCTTCTCTCCTTTTTTATTGATCAACCTGTACCATTGTGGAGCTAAAGGACTATCCGGTGGAACACGAAGAGGGACTTCAGCAATATCAAACATAACTTTGCCAACAATATCATCTTTCCCAAAATCCTTATCTTTTACAGTAACTTCAATCAAATTAGATTGTAGTCTTTCTTTAGAGAAGGCAAAAACACTGTTCCATACAGGGTATTGATTCTTTTCATAATGCCTTGTAACACCTTTGTAATTACCAAGTTTTACCTCAACATAAGGATCAAGACTCCCTGATATATCCATAACTGGAAGATCCCTAGCTTTAACAACATTAATATACAAGAAATGCATTGGTTCCACCAAATCATAAGTACTAGCAGTTTTATCTCTACCCCAATACCCCACTCTTGCAGCCAAAGGTGGCCTTGTTTCCACTAAACCAAATTCAGGCCTTGGACCACCACCCATTTGCATCTGCATTACATTGCTAGCCATTGGTCCACCAGCCTTTGCAAAATCAGCCCTTTTCTCTATCACCACCGGAGGTGGTGATGGACCAGACGCCGGCACCGGCACCGGCGCCGGTGCAGGGATAGAATGAAAAGTTCTTACCTCTGGTTCTTTCTTCTTCTTCTTATCCTTCTTCTTGATTTCAGTCTCCTTCATGTACTGTTCTTCAAAGTAGTTGGTGTTAATTTCTTGAAATGGAGTAAAAGGGTTTGCTCTATCTTCACCATTATTCACATTCTGCTGCTCAGTTTCCACCGTCACCGACGGCGGAATGACATTACCACCACCACCAAGAACAGCATAGATTCTTAAAGCAATATCCCCTTTAATATGTGAAAAGATTCCTCTTTTATCAAGTGGGTATCTCTGAACTAAAGCTTCAGAATCAGAAAAGGGGATAAAAGCACCAGAAATCTTAACACGACCAAGAAAATTCTTGTGATGTCCCTGCTTTTGGTCATTATAAACATAAACAGAGATTGTCTGATTTTCAAGGTCTCTTGGATTCTTGATGTTGAAAACAAGTTTTTCATTCCATTGAGGGTTGAGATCTTTGTTTTTCGTTTGAGTTCTTTGACGTTGCTCATCAAAATCTACTTCAACAAAAGGACTTGCTGAACCTTGTCCATCTTTAGGCATCAGATCACTTGCATCAAGAACTTCTACAATTAACTTAGCCATTGAAAATAATCAAGACAGAAAGAAAAAAAGTGTTGTTGTTTGAGGGCCAAGTAGGTGTATGGAGTAGAATTGAAGGGAAATGGAGAATGATGGAGAAGAAGGGTAGGCGGTGAAGGAGATATTGGGGTGGGGGCCTAGGAATTAGAGTGTTAAATTTTGGTGGAAAGTGGACCGAGGGGGGGGGGGGGGCGGTCAAAGTGCTAGGTGTTTGTAGTATATCTCTTTCTGATTCAAACTAGTGACACAAACAAAGAAAAAAAGCATAAAG
>JAJOOS010032083.1:0-18789 GCA_029582725.1 Solanum chiquidenum
TGAAGTTTAGGGGAAAATTGAAAAAGGAAACTAAATAATAGGATATATCTTAGAGGAAATTGGGTGGGTATTGGGTTTATGGGGCGGGTAGTTGGTTTATGGGTTAAAAAGAAAGGTCAAACGGGTAGTTGATTAGATTTAAGACACGTGTAAAAAATGAGCGGGCCGTTAGTGAGAAGGGCATGTGTGTACCTATAATTGGACGGCAGGGGCATATGTGGACGCAAAGTATAACGGAGGGCATAGACGTACCATTTATTAAAGTTCGGGGGTAAATCCGTCCTTTTTCCCAAAGAATAATATTCACAATTGAGTCTCTCATTAATTACTACTCCCTCTGTTTAAAAAAGAAGGACCTCCTTTCATTTTTAGTCTGTTTAAAAAAGAATGGCCACTTTCTTTTTTTTGATAACATTTTAATTTCAGTTTTCCACGTGGCATGTTTAAGACTACCAGATTAAAGGGCAATGTAGTACATTTGACATAACTTTGATTTAAGACCACAAGATTCAAAAGTCCTCTTTATTTTCTAAAACTCCGTGTCAAATCAAACTAGGTCACTCTTTTTTAAACGAAGGGAGTACTAACTTTCATAACAGATGTGTAATGACCTATAATATTTTACTGTCCACTTTTACAGTAATATTTTTAAAAAAATAAATTTTCACTGCAAACATGTCAAGAACTTCGTAATTTACCTTTAATATTAGTAACTCCCTCGTCTCAATTTATATGACATTTTCGGATTTCAAAATTCAAATAAATTTATCTTTAATCGTAAATTTTTCAAATATCTTTTAATTATTATGATTTATAATACTTTTTACATAGTTTTACAAATATATAAATTTCATTTCAAAAAAATTGAAAATTTCATGCTCAAATTTCCAATTAAACTTAAATTATTTGACTCAAGTATCACATAATTGAGACAGAGGAGTACTATTCTAATTACTCCCTCCGAGTGAACGGAGGGAGTATTATTTTCTTAATCAGTATATTAAATATAAATATGACAAGTAAAAAGGGGAGTATTTATTTTGGACCAAATAAATTACAAGTAGGGTAGTTTTCCACAGCCCCATAACATAGATGCTGGGGGTAATTTTGAAGATGCAAAATTCCAAAGACAAACTGAAACAAGTTAATGAAAATTACAGCCGGCACATTTTATTAGTAAACCCAAAACCTATAAATTATTTAAACCATCAATCACGTCATAGGACTAACAATTTAACAACCATACGCAAGTTGTCACATTCATATTCTTGTGTTTGTCCACACACATTTGTTTGAACCTCATCCTTACTACATTCTGCTCATCTTCTTGCTGCTGCTTTTCCCCATCATACTTTTAGCAATGTCTCTAAGCACAAACTTCTGAATTTTCCCTGTTGATGTCTTTGGAAGCTCTTGTTTAATTATGACTGTCTTTGGTACCATATAATGTGGCAATTTGGCTCTACAAAACTCAATAATGTCTTTTTCAGTGGCCTTATGTTTTCCATTCAGACTAACAAATGCACACGGTGTTTCTCCCCAGAATTCATCTGGCCTTGCCACTACTGCTGCTTCGTTAATCGCTGGATGGGTATACAACACTGATTCCACTTCTACACTGCTCAAATTCTCTCCACCACTTATGATCACATCCTTTGATCTATCTTTAATTTCTACGTATCCATCAGGATGCATAACTGCCACATCCCCTGTGTAAAACCAACCATCATCTTTCATGCATTTCGACGTTCCTTCCGGGTCTTTAAAGTAACCCAACATGACACAAGCACCCTTTAGAACAATTTCTCCTAATGTTGATCCGTCCCGTTTAACACTGACTCCTGATTCTGGATCCACCACGTCAACTTCCGCCATCCCTATTGTCCTAACCCCTTGTCTTGATTTCAGCCTTGCTCTTTCATTTGCTGGAAATTTATTCCACTGATTTTTCCATGTACAAGAAATAACTAATCCACCAGTTTCTGTAAGTCCATAACCATGATGGACTACAAATCCAAGGGACTCTGTTCGAAACAGGACAGCAGCAGGGGGTGGGGATCCTGCTGTCATTATATAAACAGGGTGTTTTAATGGCTTACTGTCAGGGGAATTCGACAACATGTTGAGTACCACTGGAGCAGCGCAGATATGAGTAACACCGTGTTTGTTGATCGAGTCATAAATGATTCCGGCATCGAATTTTCTCAAACAGATATTCGTTCCACCAACAGCAGCCATTCCCCATGGATAACTCCATCCGTTTGCATGAAACATAGGAAGCGTCCATAAATAAACCGGCTGTTTCGGAACGGACCATTCAATCAACGAATCCAACGAAACAACGAAAATACCCCTATGGCTATGAACCACACCTTTCGGAGCAGATGTAGTTCCAGAAGTGTAATTCATAGCAATCGGATCAAATTCACTTTTCGGGCGAATCCAATTGAAACCCAAATCCCCTCTTTCAACCAATTCCTCATAAGTAGTGATAAATTCATTAGTTTTTGGAATTGGGAATTCGTCGTCCTCGATAAGAACGAGAACCGGACGGTGGAATTCAGGCGGAAATAAGGACAGAGCTTCGAGAATTAGGGATTTGGATTGACAATCAACGAAGAGGAGTTTAGATTCGCTGTGACGGAGGAGTACAGAGATAGTACGTGCATCAAGACGGAGATTAATGGTGTTGAGTACAGCACCAGCCATGGGAACAGCAAAATGAAGCTCATACATGGCAGGGATATTAGGGGCAACAACGGAGACAACATGATTTCTTTGAATACCAAAAGATGCAATGGATGAAGCAACTTTTAGGCAACGAGAATGGGTTTGGGACCAATTGTGACTTGTGTTGTTGTAGACGATGGAAGGGCAATCGGCATAGATAGTAGCAGCTCTTTCCAAGAAGGTAATAGGAGTAAGAGGACTTGAATTTGGTGGCGTTGGCTTTAGCTCATCCATTATTTTCTGCTCTGTTTATGCTCTATGTTAATGCTATTATATAGATCCAAATCCAATTAAACAAATAAACCAAAAAAAAGTACTAATTTTATTTACACGTCCTTTATTGGATAGGAGTGATTATCTTTAATTGATAAAATTTAAAGATATTTTAGACACAAAATAAGGAGTAATATTTAACAAGTTTCTATAAGTAATCCCTAAAATAGTGCGTTGCTTCCTCTTTCGGCCGTCTCTATATGAAGATTTGACTAAATAAGATTGTGTTTAATGTATGGATTACATTAAATTTATGACCATAAATTGTGTGACATCAAATAATCAAATATTTTTGAAAATTACAGTTGTAAAGAAAACGTATACCATTTATTGTCATTAAATAATAAATAAATAAAAAAACACTCCACTTGGTTATTTCAATTGTCACAATTTAGAAGCATGTTCCTCACGTTTTCTTATTATTACTCACCATGTCCCATATTAGTTGATCACTTTTCATTTTGTACCGTGCTTAATAGTAAATAATAAATAAAAAGATGATTTTACTAACTCATCCCTTAAAAACAAATGTGGCAACTTTAAAAAAAATAAAAAAAAATTGCAAGGTAACATAGAAAAAATAATTAATTAATAATTTTTTTATTTAGTAAGTTGATCAATTAATATAGGACAACTATATTAATATGATGATCAACTAATATATAACGGATCAGTATTACTTTTTCTTAAGATGATCTCATTGTGATTAACAATATTTCCAAATGAAACTCGTCCTCGAAATTGGGCGTATCAAAAATATTTTTAAAAATAAGTATCTAACGGGTGCATTTCACGTTAAAAGAAAAAAGAGAGAAAAGTAATTTTAAAAATATATTTTGACTATTAAATGTCATTAGAAATTCTTTGACCAACTTCATGTCAAATATTTTGATGAAAATATATTTGATGTATTTGTTCCTATTGATTATACTCTCTTTATATGGTGTATAATTAATATATAATAAATTATGATATAAACAATATAAAAAATATTAATACTAGTATGAAGAAAAGTTTCCAAAAGAAATAAAATCTTTTATTTTTAATTGGAAAATTCTGATACGGGACTTTTTCTCCTCTAAGTGAGTCCTAATAGGTATGCAAATCTGAATTAATTAAATTAAGAGATTTGTACATCCATACTTATTCAAATTGTATTATTCCATCCGAATCCAAATATTTGAATAATACAATTCTATTTTAATTAATAAATTCAGTTATAAAAATAATATATTTTTTATTTAAAGATGATTAGGTATACTTATAAATCGAATCCATCTTCAAAAATTGAATTGTATATACACCACTAAAAAATTACTAATAATCTGTGTCTAAAACTCTATAACTAAGACACACGTCTCAATTTTGATATTTCCTCTCCTTTGATATTTTACTAGTTGAGTTAAATTTTTTAAAAATAAAATTTCTTATTCGATGTCCGATATACGCGCCTACACGTGAATGTGAAACCACAATGACTAAAATTAAATCGAACCGATTTTCTAGGTTTTGATTCCCCTCCATGTGTGATAGAATATATTTTCTAAAAAATAAGAAGAGTAAATTTACAATATCTTTCCGGGAAACCTCTTATACAATTATACCATTTTTTTGGTCAAAAAATTTCATTCGCAATTTAAAAAAAAAAAAGATTCCAAAATATTGGTCAAACGCTATGGGAAAGCTACACTATGATCTTTAATTAATATATTCGTTCGATTCATTTTTACTTATCATATTTAGACTTAACATATTTATTAAAAATAATTAATTGTTAATTAATGTTTAATATTAAATTTTGAAAAATAATTTAGAGAATAAGAAAATTATTGTACGCATGACATTAAGTCTGGTCTCTGGAGTTGGTTTTGACTTTGATTGTACTGCAACATTATTTATGAAAGATATTTGAGATGTTGATTATTGTGTTATCATTAATATTACTTTCGCAAATATCTTTATGATTTTTGTTTTTTTAAAAGTTGGCTTACCATAAGTGTCATCATGATTTGAATTTTAGATCGTGATAATAATATCATTTGATAATCTTCAATATATATTATAACAAACTTCTAGCAATAATAAAATCAACATAAAAATTATTTTTAACGTAGTAATAATTCTATAAATAGAGATATTGAGAATCATATTGTACATCTTTTATTTCTTATCTCTCTTTGTTATTCTTGCTTTCAATCTTTTAATATATCATATTACCTTTTTAGATTGATTTTACAACACATGTGAGGATTGAGAAAAGGAATAAACCATTAAATAGCAATCAAAGTCTTGTTTCTCTAGAGCCAAAATTCTCTATTTTCATTAAAAGTGTATATCATAGTGACATTACTAATAATGTATAGATTCATCATTCACATATTGTTCACAAATCAAGGCTAGTGACTATCATGTCCTACCACTACTTGGGCAAAGATAAAAAAAACTCATCAATACATACTCCAATTACTACATCAAGTAGCCCTTTTTGCAAAATGGATCTTTTTCTTTTGGTGTCTTGTCAAAACATTAGTCTAGAAAAAAAGGACTCGAACAATTCTGCATATATTATATACGGATAAGGGCCAATAATGTTTCTAACGTATTGAAAAAAATAAAATATATTCCTTTCATTTTTGGTCTAAAGTTAATTTTTAAATATTTTTGGTTCAAAGATACCCTTCCTTCTGTATTTTGGACTAAAAATACCCTCAATCCATATTTAAATGAATTGATTTTTCTTAGTAATGAATTAATTCTTTTATTTACTCTAAATGGCAAGTTCATTCCAAAATATTTATAATTTAAGTCTAACAATATTTAAAATAAAAATAAATTCTTTACATTAACAAACTTTTTAGAAAATGTTTTATCCTCCCCTATTTCAGCATCATTATGCTAATTATGTTTTTTAATTTTTTTTAATGATAATTATATTCATTAACTCAATTCCTGCAAAATCCACAATAATATATATATATATATATATATACTATAATTAATTAACTAAATTTTGTCCCTTTTTCACTCTCTATTATTAAAAAAATTGACAACATAAAAATTCTATTTTTTTATTTCAATTATAGTTAGATTTAAATATTTTCAATATTTTGGGATAATCTAATATTAAGAATTTGAATAAAAAAAAAAATATTTTTAGAACAAAAAAAACTAATTAATAAAAGAACTCAATTTAATTAAATTTAGATTGAAGGTATTTTAGACTAAAAGATGGAAGGAGAATATTTTTAGACTAAATGATAAAAAGAAAATATTTTAAAGCCTTTTTCAATTGATTAAGGTTATTCTTGACCCTCTTCTTTTTCATATATGCACGTTTTTGTAGAATTTTTTTTTTCTCTTCTTAGCAAGAGAAAGATCAAATAAGAATAAAAACTAAACTAGTATGGGACTGTAGGTCCAAGTTGTTTTAATAAAGCTTTATATATTTCCAAAAAAGTACTTTGGTGGAGGACAACAACAAACATGATAATATTCGGTTGAAGTCAGAAAAAAGAACTTACAATTATTACATTGAATTGTAAAAAAATAAAAAAATAGTATTTGGGATCGTATTTGATCATAAATATCACCTAGAAAAAGAATTGAAATTTTCAAGCAAAAGTCATAATTTCACTTCAAATAACTAATTATATTATAAAAATATTGATTTTCAAATAATATTTTAAGTTGAAGTTGAAATAATAAAAAAAATTCTATGGAAAAGTTAGCTTACGTCTCCAATTGATCAACCACCTAGAGATAGAGATTGATCAATTGACTCTAATTTAAAAATTATTCAAGTCTTGATGAGTTGTTAAAATTTAACGTTTTATACAACCTAACAACAATTGTATTACGTATTTCCTTTTAAGGTGTACCGGTGACAAATTTTTAAAAAATCATTCAATTTGAACCATAAAAAAAAAATAGTTTTAGAGTAAATTTTAAGTTAAGCAAACATAGAAATTATATTTGTATGCTATAACTATAGTTTGTATAATTGCGCTTCATAACAAATTGTATTTTTGTTATGGCTATTAATCTGTATATTTCGATATACATATACATAAAAAAATATGTATTTGGGTCTATTTGTATATTTCGGTATACAAATGGGTCTTAATTTGTATATTTTGGTCTATTTGTATATTTTGGTATACAAATGGGTCCTGCATTTATATATTTCGGAATACAAATGGGTCCTGCATTTGTGTATTTGTGTCTATTTGTATATTTCGGTATACAAAATGGGTCTTGCATTTGTATATTTTGGTCTATTTGTATATTTCAGTATACAAATGGGATGGCAAAAAGCATGGAATGTTTGCTGCGAATTACAAATAAAAGAAATTATGGCTATAACATTTAATTTGAATTAATAGTTTGTTATTTCATACAATTTTTCCGCTCTTCTAAAGGGAAAATTGTATGAAATAACAAACTATTAATTCAAATTAAATGATATAGTCATAGTTTATTTTATTTGTAATTCACAGCAAACATCCCATTTTTTGCCATCTGGTTCAGTATACAATTAGTCATTTTCGGTATACAATTACCCATTCGGTATACAAATGTATAAAATATGTTTGTGTTTGTATAAAGCGAGAGAAAATTGTATATGCAAATACAAATACATATATTTTCGTCATATACACTTATAATTATACAAATACAGATCTTATTATACAAATTACAATGTATAAATAAATTTATGCAAAACTGAATAATTTATATAAAATTGAATGTATCTAGCGAATTATACAAATCAAAAGCTTTATAATAAACACAAAATTTACTATGAAACACAATTATACAAACTATAACAATAACATATCAATACAATTTTTATATTTACTATAAGCGAAAGTTACTCTTTTCTAAATGCCCCACAATCCATATGCTTCAAAAGGAATGAATTATGACACTTTTAAAAAGTAAGTTAATTGTTATGAATATTTTATTTATGTGGATATCCACTTGTAATCTCTTCATCTCCTTACCAACTTTTAACTATTATATTCCACCTCCTTTATGATCTCAAATCCTTTTAATATTATATTTTCTTCCTGTTGTCCATTATATTATTTTAAAATATCTAACAATTCTAATTTACTTTATAAAATTTATGAATAATTTTTTATTAAATTCTTAATTTATCTTTATTATTAGTTATAGTTATTTTCCTATTACATTTTTCAAGACATTATATTTATTATATTCAAAAGATAATATAGTAAAATTATCCTTATATTTATAATTTTTAAAAAGTGTGTAAAGTTAATAGTAGATGAGTATTGTTAGACAGAGGAAGCTACTATATTCTTCGTAATCTTCACCATAATTATAATTCTTAAAGGCTAAAGCCATGTTATGACTAACTTCTTTTGGTAGTGTCTGGACAAACCAAGTAAAAACACAAGAATATGAATGTGACACATGCATATGGTTGTTAAATTGTTAGTTTCTATGATGTGATGGTTTAACCTTTAAATTTATATTTTCTACAACCTTTTGTATTTGGCATTTATCTATATACTCACAATTAACTTTCCGTCTAGTTTTTTTTTTAATAATAATAAACCATAGTCATATATTTCTAAGCAGATATTATTTATGTTAGCCTTGTGTATGTATTCCAATAATGTCATTTAATACTCCCTTCGTTTTTATTTAGTTATCACTATTTTAGACTTTACGCTATTAAAAAATTAAGTAAATTTATAATTATTTAGTGTTCACTTAAAGTCAAATTTTCAATCAATAAACATGAATTAATTTATTTTTGATTAATTAATTTAACCAATAAACATGAATTAATTACTTAGTTTTTCTATGTTGGTCAAATGCATACTTTCAAGACTAATAACTCTCATGAGTAAAATAGAAAAAATAATACTCTATTCCATTTGTCCCTAATTACTTGTTCACTTTTGAATTGACACACACAGAACACACCTTTTAAGAAAACAATGATTGACATAGTGAGTTTACCATTTTACTCATATTAATTATGAAATTGATGAATTAAAAATTTAAGATTTTCACACAAGTTTTACCTTATTCAAAATTAATTAATTGAGGATATAATAGGTAAAAAAAATTATCCTTTCTTGATTTGTCAAAATGGACAACTAAAAAGGGACAAGTAAAAAAGAAAAATTGGACAAATAATTAAGAATAATGAAAGTATCATTTATGCATTAATTTTGTGAAAGGACAAAAACTTATCTATTTTCAGTAAGAAAAACATATAAATAGAAACTGAACAATCGCCAAAGAGGAATGAATTTTCCACTACAAGGAAATGAAACTACATTGCAATAAAATTTTCAAAAATGGAGGGACAAGAAGGTTATGGTATGTTATTAGCTGCCTGCCTTATTTAGAAGGAATATCCATGAATGTGCAAAGGTCTACAATTCTCAATTAGAAAATCCAACTTTGGGAACACAGCTTCCAATTAGGATGTGAAGATGAAACACAAAAGGAGAAGTAAAATAGACAAATCAACTTGGAACCAATTCATCCTCAATCAGACCAACAAAGCTAACTTGTCCAAACACCATATTTGTAATTCAAGCATTTTAGATAAAAAAATAAAATTATTTAGTCAACACTATTTTAAAAAATAACTTTGTGAATAAATATTGAGCACGGCCTTTTCCCCACTAATATATATATCTATACTAGGCACCGGTGTCCGTGCTAGCACGGGCCCAATATCTGTTATTTTTTTGTCTCACTTTATGTGACATAAATAGAATTTAGATAGTCAATTAAATTTTAATATAATTTTAAATTATTTTAAATTATTAATTATTGTAATTTATAGTATTTTTACGTAATTTTTATATAATATATATTACTTCTATTGTCCCAATGTATGTAGCACAGATAGAATTTCAAAAGTCAATCAAATGTTGTTAATTATTGAGATTTACAATACTTTCTACGTAGTTTTTAAATTAAATATTACATGTTACTTCTTTTGATTATTGTAATTTATAGTACTTTTTACATAATTTTTTAATAATATATGTTACTTCTCTTATCCCAATGTATGTAGCACAAATAGAATTTCAAGAGTCAATCAAATGTTGTTAATTATTGAGATTTACAATACTTTCATCGCAGTTTCCAAATTAAATAATACATGTTACTTCTTTTATCCTATTTTATGTCATACAAATAGATTAATTTTATGAATTAATCAAAAAAATTATAAGAAATTGAATTTTTATATGTTTTTTCAAAAACATTTTAAGTTGTCAATTATCATGATTTATAGTATTTTTTACACAACTTTAAATATATAATTTTTTAAAAAAAATAAGACAAACAAATTAAAATGAAGGAAAAAATTAAAGCTAGAAGTGTGGAACCACACAGGTGACCGCCACCTGTGTGGTTATCCACACTTGTAATTAAGTAGTAGATGACACAAACAGATTAATTTTATAAATTAATCAAAAAAAATTATAAGAAATTGAATTTTTTATATGTTTTTCAAAAATATTTTAAGTTGTCAATTATCATGATTTATAGTATGTTTTACACAATTTTAAATATATATATATATATATATATATATATATTTTAAAATAAGACAAATAAATTAAAACGGAGGGAAAAGGCAATAGAAGTCTGAAACCACATAGGTGAAGCAAACATGTTGACCGCCAGATCTTTCCACTAGTGGTTTCATTCTCCCATCGAGAGGATCAAAAGCGCGATAAAGAAAGATAGATTCATAGTGGGGTGACGTGCCTAAGTTCCCTAAGTTAGTTAGCGAATACGAGTTGCCCCACTTTAATGACTTCGTTGAGGAGAGGTGGAGGTTCGGGTTATCCACACTTATAATTAAGTAGTAGATATGTTTTTCAAAAATATTTTAAGTGGTCAATTATCATGATTTATAGTATTTTTTACACAATTTTAAATATATAAATTTTTTTTAAAATAAGACAAACAAATTAAAACGGAGGAAAAATTAAAGCAGTAGAAGTGTGGAACCACACTGACCGCCACCTGTGTGGTTATCCACACTTATAATTAAGTAGTAGATGACACAAATAGATTAATTTTATGAATTAATCAAAAAAAAATATAAGAAATTGATTTTTTCTTATATGTTTTTCAAAAATATTTTAAGTTGTCAATTATCATGATTTATAGTATTTTTTACACAATTTTAAATATATAAATTCTTTAAAAAATAAGACAAATAAATTAAAACGAAGGGAAAAAGCAGTAGAAGTATGAAACCACACAAGTGAAGTAGGCACGTTGACCGCCACCAGTGTGGCTATCCACACTTATAATTAAGTAATAGAAATGTATATTTTTATTTATATACACGGTATAATTTTCGATAAATACAATATATTTAATATTTATATGTGTTTGCGAGTTAGTGGGGAAATGGGGGAAGAGACGTGCACTAAGGTAGGTAGTAATTATTTAGTTTATTTTTTTTCTCTTTTTTTTATAAGAAAAATAAAAATACTAATATAAATATATTCATAAATTCTTAATTTAAATTAAATTAATCTAAATATATACTTTATGTTTAATTTAATTATTACATAGACTACTGAGTCAATACCGTAGTTAAGTTTTACGAAATATGAAACTTTAAATATTTTTTTTTCTTTTTACTATTATCCTAATATTTTGCTGCTTTTTCCTAAGAGTTGGGATACGGTTTTTTGAGAAAATCTTTTTTTCACAGATTTAAAACACATTTAAAAATTAGATTAAATAGATAAACATCATTGCCATTTAAAAATTGTCAAAATTTTAATTTTAGAAACAAAGTGTAAATAATTAAAATAACGATAAGAAACTGTAAATAATTAAAATAACTATAAAAAAATTGTTAAAAAAAAAATATCAAAAAATTAAAAACAAATAATAACTAACTTTGTCCTAAAACTTCTCCTGCGTTGTCATTAGGCTTAATCCAAGGGTAAACTTTATTTCTTTTAATTATATATAGATATAGTTATTTACAAGCATTAATAGAAGTTACAATGCAATAAAAAACTAAAAATGTTCTTACTATATTTTATTGAAATATATGAACAAATGTATTATCATTTTCTCTTCGAGTCCTTTTGGATTTACTTGAGAAAAGAACATGCTAACCAAGTACTAATTAACTTTTATCATTAGTATTATAGTCTATAGTCTGTAGTATAGAATAAATATTAGACACCCTAAACTTATGAACCAACTCCATCTTTATCAGCAAAATACAAGATAATGCTATCAGCAAGGCCTCAATTAACCTAGAGGCAATTTGAATGATTATATACACCACATTATATGGCTATCAGCATCATGTCTTCTGCAATTGTTCTATCTTACAATAATAATTCACAAGTATATAGTACTTTTTGGTGTTCTACAATGCCTGGTTTGAGTTGATATTGTACATAATTGATACATGAGGTTAGCCTAAGATAATGTTGCATCTGCATGATCATCATTAGAATGTGTAATAGGCCTTCGAACATCATCAAACAATAAGCTATGTCCTCTGCCATAAAATATGTATATGATAACTCCCACACCAAGCCATATCAAAACACGTATCCACGTTTGAGCTCTGCAGTTAGCATTTTTAGTAATTCTCATGCATATTTGACAAGTTCACTAGTTCTTAATATAAGAAAAGGAATATGAGGACTTACCCAATATTTAATAACAAGTATGTATTTATAAGAACACTGGCTACAGGTAGGAAAGGCACAAATGGACACATGAAACCTGAAAAAGACAACAGATTGGAAATACTTCAATGACATTGTGATGCACTTTTAGGACAAAATAATAAGAGAATTCATGTCCAAATTCTTTAGTATGCTCTCTCTACTCATAATGCTTGTTTCATATGAAGCAAGGGGAGCTTGAAATACATTTAAAAGTGTGAGATATTTTAGAAATAGAACCAAGTTAAAAACTTCTTTCCAGCAGGATGCACTGCAAACAATCATACTTCATATTTTCTTCTTAACAAGCACTGTACTGGGTTGTTTGGACCACAGTCATTTTTTTCTTAAACACCGTGCCAAGTCAAAGGGTGCCACATAAAATGGGACAGAGCGAGTATTATTTAACACAATTAAGTTCCATATCATAAAAACATATTTTATCTAGTATAACTGAGGCCTGTTTCTCCAGTAGACTACAGATATTCCAAGTAAAGGAGTTGTGCATGTTCATACAGTGAGTGACATGTAATAATGACTGCAAATATTACAGAACCTTAGCAATACCTCCCGATTTCGTGAAACTCTCTTTAGTGCCAGCTTGATCGATAGAATTGAGCAGAGTCAAACAGCAAATTACAAGCATACCACCGATTCCACTCAATATAAAGCACAAAATGCTGACATAGTGAGCAATTTATAGGGTTAAAGATACCAGAAATTGGGCAAAAACTGAAGAGGTGAAAAAGAGAGAACGTTATGTAACAAAAACACTCAATCTGGCAGATAAACTCTAGGGAAAATATTATGCTGCCATCAGAAATCAACTCTTAAGCTTAAGTACAGCTTTGTTTTCACCTATATAGGTAATAGTATTCTAACACCCCATAATCTACGATCATGCCTTATTAGATATGATTAAAGCATCTTATAAACTTCTGTTGATTTGTGAATAGCCGATTATGATCAACTGTGATAAAATTGAATTGGTTGGATCTACATGGATTTATCAGATTTGCTAGGTTGTGAAGTATTCTAGAAAATAAAATCAGGCTGAAATCATCCCTTGAAACCCAAATCTCCTAGAATTAAGAGACTACCTTTCTAATCTTTTTTTTCTCTTTTCTATAAGTTTTTACCTCTACAGATGAATAGAATATAACATTTTTGGTATCAAAACTGACATGATATGAGAGCAGCTTTTTCTTGTGCTGTTAAAACTGCATTTGTTGGGCAACGTCACTCAGCAACATCAATACGTCTAGAGTTATGCTAACGAAGTTCCAGCTGAGACAACGATGAACCAAGGCGATGATTCCTCATTTGTACTTTCTCATAGGTTGATCGGCAAGAATTATTTGGAATCGGTGCAATTTGTCCATTTGGTAATCGATGGTCGAGGGAAACTTGAGCACCTAACTGGAAAGATAAGAAAAACGGAACCAGTAGACCTAAGGATGAATGCCGGGAGGTCAGAAAACTCATTGGTGATTGCTTGTCTGCTTAACTCCATGGAACCTGCTATAGCCTATTGTAACACCCCGCAAATTCTAAGCTAAGGCCCAAATCATTCTCCATATGAGTATAGGCCCGAACCCCAGGATTTCTACTTGTGCGTTAAGGTCAATTCTTTAGTATGACAATAGCTTTGGAGGTAAATTAAGACTAGAAGAATCCTCTAGCACAAAGTTGAATTGAAAGCTTCTTTACAATTGAGTTTTGGTACAAGTTTTTACTTGGGTAAAACTTTAAAAGAGTATATCTCCTAGAATATGAATAGTTATGTGTCCCATTCCATACCAATTAAAAGTTGTTGAGTCTTCTTTCCAATGCCACCCACCGTTCGTAAATTCAAGTCCGGAGGAAAAAGTTATGATCGTTTTACCGGAGACGCTCCAATCAGTCCCAGGATACTACAAATCATCAGTACAAGTCATAGTTTGATAGTACGACTCGTACTTTAGGGTATTTTCCTTACCTTCCTAAACCTAAACCACAACATTTTAGCACCAGGGAAGTATAAGATTAAGCACTCAATATCTTTGTTATTCTTCGCACTCAACTCCCCAAACTCAAAATACATCTCAAGAAAGGCTAAGTCTAAGGTTTCAAGCTTTCTGATCAAATTCCTCTTAAGAACTCTTGTTCTCTCAGGTATGAAAGATTCCAATTAGGGGTAGTTTGGTAGAGTGTATTAATAAAAATAATGTATGCATTAGCTCTGGCCTCTGTGTATTAGTAATATCTTGTTTGGTACACTTTTTTATTATATGTATAACTAATGTTTGCATGGTTATACACTCTATTGTGTATTAAGGTGTGTATTACTAATGCCATGGATTTCTAGGTATGAGTAATACAAGGGGAGTTAATGCATCCATTAGCATGGTTAAAGACTCAATTATCCCTCAAAAACCATTTTCAAAAAAAATAAAATTCTCCCTCAAAACCCTTTTGCATCTTTTCCACCATAATTGTGGAGGGCATCTTTGCAAATAAATATTATTATGCTGTGCAAACTATTTTTAATACACCAAACCGAACAACACATAAGAAATAATTTATGTATGATTAATGCAAGCATTGTCAATATACTCTATTTAGCACTAATTTTATACACCCTACCAAATGACACCTTAGAGTATCCTTTCACTCTCATGCCAAAGTTGTAATTTCTTTCAAAGATTACTACAAAATTCTTAGAATTCAAGGTAGGGTTTTACTCAAATTATGCAATTCCATCATAAGCTCTTCTTCTTGATTTATTTACTCAATTTTAAAACCTCATTGAGCCAGCTTAGCACGATTTCTACAGTTTCAATTTCAGTATAGATTATTTGAAAGATGATTTTGAGCAAAGTCTCATACTTGAGACAGACAAATAGTTTATCTATTTATGAGCATATTAGTATATACAAATTATTTTGGGAGGATTATTTAGCACCGAGAGGACACTCATTCAGAAAACCAAGCCCCTAACTACGTGCCACCGTAGGATCTGAGCACACCGCGAGTCGGTCAGCTTCTTTAGCCCAAGAAGCTCAATAGCGAATCCACATTAGATAGATAGGTTCTATACCCTAGTAAGGTATAGGGCAACTCTCTCAACTGAGATTATATGTTGAACAACATGAGCTTACAAGGTATATGTCGATTGTAAGAAGCTCCCCACTTATAGTATCATTATTTTATTGCACTTTAATTTTCAGCATGATTTCTCAGATTAGTAGTTTAGATGTATTTCAGTTCAGAGCAATAGAAATAGATTTACTTTTACATACTTTCAAAGCAAATTCCTATATTATCTTTATACACCGGTTTTCAGATGTTCCTTAATATATCTCATGTATTCATGATTAATGATTATTGCAACTCATCAGTCTTTGAAAGCATGTTGTTACCAGAAACGATATATGCTTAGTGTCACCCTATATATTCAATACATTGACTACATTCCACGTACTGACCACATATTTTTCTCTGTGTTGCATCCTATTATGATGTAGATTCAAATGTTCGCTCTCAGACTCGTGGCTAGACAGGTCACAGCACTTTCAATCTGCAATTGGTGAGTCCTCATTCAAGAACTAGTCCGTAGTTAGGTTTTTACCTTAGACAGAACTTGCTTTGAAGGTAGATGGGGGGGATGTCCCGGCAATATTTATTTCATTCCAAACAATAGAGGCTTACAATCAGACATTAGTTGTTCAGTAATTTTCCATGGATACGATGTCATTTCAATATGTCTTAAACTTAAGCATCTTTTAGTTAGTCATGTTTCAACTTCCTCTTGCATTATATAAAAGGTTCAGTTATTCATTAGCAGCATGCCAATACCAAGGGTTTGCTTGAGGTCACTTGTAATCCTAAGTGCCCATCACACCTAGGGAGAAGACTTTGGTCCTAAGTTGCTCGGACTCGGGTGTGGGTATCCGAGACGGATGCGAATCCGAGAGTCGGATTCGGCAAAATTTAAATTTTAAGATTCGGGGTGCGAATCCGAGTATGGATATGGATGCGGGGATTTGGCTAAAATTATTCAATATTATAAAATATAGTTATAATAATAATAATAATATTAAATATCTTGTAAAACGCTATACTTAAAAGCATATCAATTATAGATATGAAATTTAAAAGTATAAATTAATTACTTGTTACTAATTAATTTTAAAAAAACTATAATTCCTTTTATTTATTATAAAAAAAAAAATCATTTATATATATATATATATAGCCTAACTTAAATTAGATAGTAGTACAATTCATTAAAGTTCTGTGTGCTGCCCTTTCTTCTCCCAAGAAACCCTAGCCTGCTTTTTTCCTTTCCAAGAAAAAAAGCTTTCTCTCTTCTTTTTCAAGATTTTTTTTTTGAATTATTTGCTCTTTCCCATGGGAGTCCTTTGCCTCCTCTCTGTTCTTGTACAAGAAAAAAGATCTGCCTGCTCTCTCTCTCTGTTCTTGTAAGCTTTGCCTCTTTATTATTCTTTTCCATGGAGCAGCCAGACCTTGTGACAACTTCGTCGTCGTCAACTTTCGCCCGCCATGAAATTGGTCTCTTCTTCCCTATTTTTTTTCTCGGCTTTGGTCAAAGTATCCGGATCGGATTGACCGAATTTGACACGCACCCCGCACTCCGCACCCGCGCCCGCACCAGTGTCGCGTCGAGACGAGTTCGGCTGCAAAAGTGAAGAGTCCGCGCAACATAGCTTTGGTCGTAACAATCTTAATAACAGAGCCTTAGGTTAAAGTATCCTAGGATGTCTCAAAAGCCACATTCAGTAAAGTCCTTTTTATGGGTGTGAAGCGCGACACACTTATACGGGGGAGGCTACAAGATGTTTAGGAAATATTACCCTTCTTTCATGCTCTCAGTCGTGCGATTGAGTTCCAACTCTATTTACCTCATCTAATTTGTGCTTATACGTGTTTCAGATCATGCCTCCAAGAAGAGTCGTCGGTCATACGATGCAAACCAGAAACAGAGCATGTCCTACTAAATAGTAAGAATCCTCAAGTGCCACTAGTGCCAGCCAGACCAAAGGGTCCCAATGCACTTGTTGATCAGCCACTTCGTGTTGATGTTACTAATGCTAAGTTTCATAACGCCATTCAGATGCTTTCTCAAGCGATGACAACCCAGGTTGACCGTCAGAGAGCAGCCCCTACAGTACGTCAGGGTGGTCTAGACATTTCCAACATCTGTGAATTTTTCTCAAGATGAATTCACCTGAGTTCGCAGGGTCAAAGCTTAATGAGGATACAAAAAACATTATTAATGAGGTTCAGAAGATCTATTCAGGTGATGCATGTTGGTGACACAAGTGTTGAGCTTGCCTTTTACTAGCTTAAGGATGTTCTAAGAATATGGTTTGATCAACATAAGAAGAGTAGGGCGTAAATGATACACCTCCAGGCTGGGTTGTTTTTGAATGCCTTCTTGGGACATTTCTTTCCTAGAGAGTTGAGGGAGGCCAAGACCCAAGAGTTCCTCAATATGGAGCAGGGTTCTATGAACGTTGTGGAATAAGATTGTTGAATAATTTCATACATATTTTTTTTGATAACCGAGAAATCCATCTGTGACCCGCCCTTTGGACCAATCACAGCCTTCATACATATTTTTCTATGTCATATACATGGCTTTATATATAAATAAGAGATTGTGAAATAGAATCACCTAAATCCCATGAAATCTGGGATTATACATAATCATATATTTTACATTAAGGGTGTGTTTGGTATGAAGGAAAATGTTTTCCTAGAAAATGTTTTCATGAAAAACAAGTTGATTTTTGACTTATTTTCTCATGTTTGGTTGGTGACTAGAAAATATTTTCCAGAAAAGATTTTTAATGTTTGATTTATGAATGAAAAATGTTTTTGAGAAATATCTTTTATTTTTACTAGAGTAGAAAATAATTTTTGAAATTGAAAATATATTTTTAAAACAAACTTGAATTTTTTTTGGGAGGGGGGGTAGGGGGGGGACTGTTAGGGGGTGGGGCGGGGGTCGAGGGTAGGGGTGAAAAATTTAAATTTTGAAGTTGAAAATATTTTTTAAAAACAA
>JAJOOS010032084.1:0-10675 GCA_029582725.1 Solanum chiquidenum
ATACAGCTAAACAAGTTTCCAGTAACTTCCGAAGCACATTTTTAAGAACTTTTTGGGTCATTTCAAATATAATCATTTCATTAAGTTCTCGACTCCAAACTCACATATGAGGCTCTAGTTTCACTCTATCATTTTCCGAGTCGTTACAGTTCGTCGTCCAACGCACGAGCCGTAAATAAGTTTCGTAGGTAAGTCCCATACTTAGTTAGGTTTTAAAGTTGAAAGTTGAGGACCATGGTTGGGACCCACGACCCATCGATCGGACCACTACCCGTGGGTGGTTCCCGTCATTGGAGGTTCTAATTCTCGAGTCTCTGACACCAGATAACGGATGAAATGGACGGTCCATTGGGGGAATCACAGACCATAGATCATCACCGTAGACTGTGTTCGGTAGTTATTTCTTAGGGGCTTTTCGGTCATTTTGTAATTATTCTAGCCTAATACTATGTCGTTTTCCCCTTCACTTAAAGGCCTATATAAGTGTTTTAACCCCCAAATTTCCCCAATCGAAATCATTCTCTCAAATTTATAAAAGAAGAACACGTCTTCCTCTCAAAATATTTCCTTCTCTAGAAGGCTTAAAGAAGAAGGGACCAACCTAGGGTTTCAAGCCAAGTCTCCAATTCCACCACTAAAGGCATGATTTTGGTATTGAGGTATGATAGTTTTCATCCATCGAGCCTTTTCATCCATGGAGTCACAAAATCATCTAATTTTCAAAGTTAGAAATCCCCAATTGAGTTAGGGTTTTCTTCTACGCTGTGGGTTCTCTTGATTATTGATTATTTAATTGATTTATGATCTATTATGCATGAATTGAGTTAATCTCAAGCTTTTGTGATGATACCCCATGAACCCATGTAATTCCCATGTTTTGCAAGTTATGATGATTTAATGTGAGTTTTGAATTATGAAAGAGGAGATTATGAAATCAAGCATGTTATTTTGAAATTGATGTAAATGTTTTAAGGATGCTTTGAGAGTGAAGAATCAATGATGATGTTGTTGTGTTGTTGAAAGGATTTCTCACATAACACATGAAAGCACAATTGTGAAAGGTTTTTCTGACATAATAAGGGTTCTTAGGGTTGAAAGGTCTTTTCACCTAAAATGAACCAATGTTAAGGAGCTATTCTAATTTTGAGTCAAGAGGCGATTACCCATTCTCTCTATTGAGAGACAAGAGGTGAATACCCATGTCACTTGATGTAAGGACAAGAGGCGATTAACCATGTTCCTTTAAGAGCTAAGATGAATATGATTAAGAACTATTCTGTGGAAGCTAAGCTTAGTACCGGGTGGACAAGTGGCGATTACCCATGTCCCATAAACTATGTGCCAACATAGGATTGTCTAGATAGACATTTGCTAGTGGATCCACAAAATTTAGAAGTTCATGGTCCTTAATTTGGCAAGTAGGATAACCCCTTTTCGATGTGGGGCATACACTGGATTCGATGATATTAACTCTCATGGTCTTATATGTCGTTAAGGATACTTCTTACAAGCCAGTTACGATGAACTAAGGTTACTTAAAACATTTTTAAGATGATAACTATGTGCATTGACCACATTTTATGACATGGTTTTTTAACTCTTTATCTCATGTTTTAGCTTGGTCATTACATCTCATGAAGGTATCTCTTTTAAGTATGTTTTCAAATGTTTTGTGCATGGTTCTCATACTTGGTACATATTGTGTACTAATGTATACTGTTGCCTACATTTCTCTAAATATAGGGTACGACAACCAGGGTTCCCAGTTTCATGGCTAGAGTTTGTTGAGGAGATTTCGATGTTTTGTGAGACCTCATGCTTCGAAGACTGAACATTTATTATTTTCAGTCCTTCCTTATTTTCAGTTTTGGAAAATGATGTACGGGCTTCACCCAGATTCATTTTTATGTACTAGATGGCTTTGAGACGATGTTTGGATTTCTGCTATTTTCTATAAGACTTTGATATATTGAACTGTCTTTTATATCTTTATTATATTTCTTGTATGATTGACACTAAATGGCTTGTATGGGGCCTCTCGAGGTCTTATACGCCATGTTACACCTAGGGGCTATCTTGGGTCGTGACAAACTTGGTAATCAGAGCACATGATTTAGAAAAGGCCTAGGAAGTCTCATAAGGAATGTCGAGTAGAGTCTTGTTCATAAGTGTGAAACACGCCACATTTATGAATTAGAGGCTATAAGATATTTAGGAAACTCATAATCTTTCATTACTCTAAAGTTGTGCGATAAGTTTAACTCTAAAAGGTCTCTCTCCTAATTCTTATCCAATGCTCTACATGATATGGCTACTTGAAGAACTTATGCTAGAAGGAATGTGGGAGAGAATGCAAATCAAGAGACTCTTCCTAGAGCTCCTCAAGTTCCGGTTGACCCTTTGGCCGAGCAAGTGACTAATGCAAAATTTAGGGCTGCTTTTCAAGTATTGGCTCAAGCCATGAAGGCCCAAGTCAATAGGGAGGTTGCAGTCCCCATGAACCCAAATGTGGGTACGGCGACATCTAACGTGACGGACTTTACTAGAATGAATCCTCTAGAGTTTTATGGTTCTAAGGTTGAGGAAGATCCTCAAGAGTTCATTGATGAGGTTTACAAGGTGTTTATGATCATGGGAGTGACGCCGGTGGAAAAGACATAATTGGCCGCTGATCAACTTAAATGTGTTGCTCAAATTTGGTTCAACCAATGGAAAGAAGGGAGACAAGAAGATGCGGGTCCTCTCGATTGGGAAAAATTCAACATTGTGTTCCTCGATAGGTTCTTTCCCCTTGTGATGAGGGAGGCAAAGGTTCATGAATTCATCAACCTTCGTCAAGGGAGTATGAGTGTGAAGGAATATGCTTTGGAGTTCACACAATTTCTCGATATGCTCATACTATGATTGCCGATCCTAGGGCAAGGATAAGTAAGTTTGTCTTGGGTGTGTCTGAAATGGTGGTTAAGGAATGTCGTACCGCTATACTTGTTAATGTTATGGACATATCTCGTCTCATGGTTCATACTCAAAAAATAGAAGAGAAGAAAAATAAGGAAAGGTCTAGGGAGGCAAAGAGAGCTAAGACCGATGATTGTAACTTCTCACATTCATGGTCTGATGGACAAGGTCGTTCTATGTTCGGACAAAGGTTTTCTGGTCAAGGTTCCTCCAATTCTCCTTCTAAATTAAACAAAGAGAGGGTATCTAACCCTAAGCCTCAAGGAGTAAGTAGTAGTGGGTCCTTGTTGCCTACTTGTGCTAAGTGTGGAAGGAAGTATGACGACAAGTGTCTAGTGGGTTCCAATGCTTGTTTTGGGTGTGGTAAGATGGACCACAAGATAAGAGATTCTCCTTCAGTTGCTAAGAATGATGGAGATAATCGTCGAAAGGTTCAGCCTAATCCATCATTTGGTCTTAGTGGGAGTCAGTAACAAAATAGATTTTATGCACTTCATACTCGTGGTGAACAAGAGGGTTCTCCCGATGTGGTTACCGGTATGTTGAAAATCTTTCAACTTGATGTTTATGCTTTACTTGACCCCGATGCTACCTTGTCTTTTGTGACGCCATATATGGCTATGAGGTTTGATATTCTTCCGAACGTGTTGTTAGATCCCTTTTCTATCTCTACTCCTGTTGGTGATTCTATTGCGGCTAAGAGGATCTATAGAAGGTGTCCCATCTCCTCGTCCCATAGAGTTACTCTTGTTAATATGGTAGAGCTTGATATGCAAGCTTTTGATGTTATCATTGGTATATATTGGTTACATTCATGTTATGCCTCTATTGACTGTAGAACTCGTGTAGTCAAGTTTTAGTTTCCAAATGAGCCTGTCCTAAAATGGAAAATGGAGAAATTCTATGCCTAAGGGTCAGTTTGTCTCTTGTCTTAAATCTAGAAAGATTGTTTCTAAAGGTTGCATATACCATTTAGTTAGGGTGAGGGATGTGGATTTCGAAATCCCTACTCTTGAGTCGGTCCCTGTGGTAAGTGTTCCCATATGATTTACCCGATATTCCTCCCAAAGGGGAAGTAGACTTTGGTATTGACCTTCTCCCAGTTGAATAAGGTGACCATTAAAGAATAAGTATCCTCTCCCAAGGATAAATAATTTGTTTGACCAACTACAAGGAGCGAGTTACTTTTCCAAGATTGACCTTCAGTCGGGTTATCACATAATGAGGATGAAATAATATGTCATTTTGAAGATGACTTTTCACACTCGGTATGGTCATTATGAGTTTTTGGTAACGTCGTTTGGTTTGAATAATTCTCCGGTGGCATTTATGGATTTGATGAATATGGTATTTAGATGGTACCTTGACATATTTGTGATTGTATTCATTGATGATATCTTGATTCATTAAAAAAGTGAGGTTGATCACATTAATCATTTGATGATTGTGTTGCAAGTCCTCAAGGACTAACAACTTTTCGCAAAGTTTAGTAAATGTGAGTTTTTGGTAAGGTTCGTGGCTTTTCTTGGTCATATTGTTTCAAGTAAGGGTATTGAGGTAGATCCTAAGAAGAAAGATGCGGTTAAGAGTTGTCCTAGACCTCTACTCCGTTCGGATATTAGAAGTTTCTTGGGTTTGGCTGGTTACTATAGAAGGTTTGTTGAGAGGTTTTCTTCGATTGTCTCTCCATTGACTGCATTGACTCAAAAGAAGGCTAAGTTCGTATTGTCCGAAGCTTGTGAAAAAAGTTTTCAGGAATTGAAGGATAGACTTACTTCCGCTCCAGTAGTGAGTTTACCAAAAGGGACTGATGGTTTTGTTGTTTATTGCGATGCCTCAAGAATTGAGCTAGAATGTGTGCTTATGTAAAATCAAAAAGTTATTTCCTATGCTTTAAGGCAACTTAAGATTCATGAGAAGAATTATCCTACCCATGAGATTGAACTAGTGGTGGTTGTTTTTGCCTTAAAGATTTGGAGGCATTATTTGTATGTTGTTCATGTGGATGGCTTTACTGACCACAAGAGTTTGCCATATGTGTTTAATCAGAAAAATCTAAATCTTCGCCAAAGAAGGTAGCTTGAGTCATTGAAGGATTATGATATAAGTGTTCTATATCACCCCAGAAAGGAGAACGTGGTGGCGGATGATCTTAGTCGACTATCTATGGGAAGTGTTTCTCATGTTGAGGAGGAAAAAAAGGAGTTGGCCTGAGATGTTCATAGATTGGCCTCGATTGGGTGTTCGGTTAGTGGACTCTACCAAGGGCGGTGTTATAGGTCACAATGGTTCAAAATCATCTTTTGTGGCGGATGTGAAAGCCAAGAAATGACTTGATCCAAATTTGGTCCAATTAAAGGAAGCGGTGCTTAAAAAGTCCGTAGAGGCTTTCTCCCAAGGGGGAGATGGATTACTTAGATATCAAGGTCATTTGTGTGTTCCTAATGTTAATGTCTTGAGAGAACACATCTTGTCAAAAACCCATAGTTCTCAATATTGCATTCACCTGGGAGCCACTAAGATGTACCGTAATTTGTAGGAGATCTATTGATGGAATGGGATGAAGAAGAATATTGAGGAATTTGTGGCTAAGTGCCCCAATTGTCAACAAGTGAAAGTTGAGCATCAGAAATTGGGAGGTTTATCCCAAACATTAGCATTCCTACTTAGATGTGGGAGAATTTGAATATGGACTTCATCGTTGGCTTGCCTCGCACCCGGCGACAACATGACTCGATTTGGGCTATAGTAGATCGAATAACGAAATTGACTCATTTCATTCCTGTCAAGATTTTTTATTCGGTGGATGACTATGCTAAGTTGTACTTGAGGGTAATGGTGAAGTTTCATAGAGTGCCTTTATCCATTATCTCCGATCGTGGTATTCAATTCCCTTCTTAGTTTTTGAGATCTTTCCAAATGGGTCTTGGTACTCGTGTTAAGCTTAGTACATCCTTTCACCCACAAATATTTGGGCAAGCGGAGTGTACTATCCAAACTTTGGAAGATACGTTGAGAGCTTGTGTGATAGATTTCAAGGCTAATTGGGATGATCACTTGCCTTTGATTGAGTTTGCATATAAAAATAGTTCTCACTCAAGTTTTGGTATGGCTCCATTCGAGGCGTTATATGGTAGGAGGTTTAGATCTCCTATAGGTTGGTTTGAAGTGGGTGAAGTCGCTTGATAGGTCCCGAGTTGGTACATGAGGCTATGGAAAAAGTTTGACTTATTAGAGAAAGGTTGAAAATGGATTTGAGTCGATAAAAGTCCTATACCGACGTTAGAAGAAGAGATCTTGAGTTTGATGTTAATGATTGGGTTTAGTTGAAACTTTTGCCCATGAAAAGTGTAATGAGGTTTGGTAAGAAAGGGAAGCTTAGTGCATGTTATGTAGGCCCATATAAGATTTTGACGTGTATTGGTGAGGTTGCTTATGAACTTGAATTGCCTAATAAATTGGCATCGGTAAATCGAGTTTTCCATGTCTCGTTGTGGAATAATGTGTTTGTGATCCGACATCTATAGTCCCCTTAGAAAATTTCGGAGTTAAGGAGAACCTTTCTTATGAGGAAGTACCGATTGAGATTTTAGACCGGCAAATCAAGAAGTTGAGAAATAAAGAATGTTCTTCCGTGAAAGTTTTATGGATGAATCAATTAGTTGAGGGTGCTACTTGGGAGGCCGAGGCCGATATGATGTCCCGTTATCCTCATCTCTTTCCTTCTACCCCTACTCTAGCTTGAGGTATTGAGTTCCTCATGGTTTACTCTTGTGGTGTCATGTGTATTAGATATTCCCATGATTTCCTCATTTATGCATGTTCATGAAAAAGCTTTAGTTTTGAGAAAATGAGTCAACTTGATTGATTTCTACATGTTTATGTGCATTAAGTATGAGTTGCAAATAAACTTCATGATATGATGTTTTGAACATTCTTTAGCTTGGAACTGTTGTTTACTTCTCAAATATGTACATTATGTGATTGCATTCATATTGGGCTGTTAGATTTAAGTTCCTAACCTCCGTATGATGTCTTAACTCTCATTCGAGGATGAATTATCCCAAGGGGGAGATAATGTAACACCTCGGATTCAAAAAGATAAAAAAAATTCATCTTTCAAAAATCTACTGCCTGTTCCTACGGTGGCATCCACAATCCGTGGAACGACCCACAGACCGTACTTCAAGTCATTCCTAGGTTCTTTTAAGATTTGGATCAACTTCAAACGACCATAACTTTTTAGCAAAGGATGAGTTAGGATACCCATAAGATATCAAATGAGAGACCTTGGATCCTCTTTCCAACACCGCCAATTTTTCTAATTTTCAAGCTCGTATGAGGGAGATATGCCCGTTTGAATTTGGGTTGTCCAATTAAGGAAAGTTGCCCAAATATATGAGAGGTATTTTGGTATTTTCCTTACCCAATCAACATAAAACGAATTTTAGTAATATTTTGGGGACAAATCTGATTTGGGTCAGTTTTCATAAATCCAAATACGCTTAGGGTTTTAGAAGAGAGTTAATTCAAGTCAGTCCTAAATTCTTTTAAAGTTTTGAGTCAAATTCAAACGACCATAACTTTTCGCACAAGATGAGTTAGGAGACCCATAAGATATCAAATGAAAGTTCTTGGAACACTCTTTCCAACGCCGCCGAGTTTGCAAATTTTTGAGCTCGTATGAGGGAGATATATCCATTTGAAGTTGGGCTGTCCAAATAAGGAAAGTTACCCAAAAATATGAGGGGTATATTGGTCATCTCCTTACCCAATCAAAATTAAACATTTTTGGTAAGGTTTTAGGAGTCTAAACTGATTGGAGTCAATTTTAGTTATTCCTAAAATACACTTAGGATTTTTAGAGGAGTTCAAGAAAAGGAAAAGAGGAAAAAAGGAAGTGTGTTCAAGATTTTTGTGGTTCTTCGAGAGATTTCGCCAAGGATTTTATCCTAAGAGGTATGTAAGCTTCCATAGTGTTAGGTTTGTTCACCCACATGCCAATCCTGAGTTTCTTTTACAAATTTCATCCATGAGATTGAGTATATTGATAATCGTGTTGAGTTTTTGAAGTTTTGTGCTTCGTTTTTGATAATGAAGTTCTTGTTGAGTTCTTGAGGTGACACATGTGAATGAGTGTTGTTTTTGGTGTAGAATTCGCTGTAATTACGTTGGGTTTAAGAATCCAAAAGAGTTTGGAGGAAATCATTCAAGTTTAGACGAGGTAGGGTAAAAAAATATTGAAGAAAGGTTCGTTGGATTCGTCTAGAACGTGGCTGGGGCGGCGCTCCCCTGTAGCCCCTGAGGGGCTGGCACCTTGTGCATGCAGGGCGCCTTAGACCAGCCTCAGTCACATGGGGCTGGCGCAGTGCGCCACTACTGCGCCAGGGACGTCAGGTCCTTTACGCCTCCATTTTTCGTTCCATATTCGATCTTTCAAAACATGTCTTTGGTCTCTTTGTGATTTTTACTATCCAACCTACATCCAATCATCAAGAAATCCTATATATCAAGTCATGATCCTTGAATTCATAATACAAATTCAAGGAAGAGTCAAGAGTAGAGTTCAAGAAAATCTTTGAGTTAAGTTGTGAATCCTTCGAGATCAACTATCGATTTGAGTAAAGTTTGAGAAAGTCCATTTGAGTCTTTTCGAGGTGTCTTCTACAATAACTTTTAAATTGTTTCAAGACTTGAGTAAGTGAGTATGATAAGGAGGAGAATGTATTCATGAGTCTACATTATCATTGATATCTTTGAGTCAAGTCGTGCATGCCCATAATTCTGCATGAACTCCATAACTTGATTTTCTTTGAGAGGAGTAGTATCTTCAAGTTCTAAGTCTTGAGAATTGTGTTCCTAATCATTTTGGGATTATATTCCTAATCATGGGACTACTACATGTTACCCATGAAGGTCCTTGAGTTGAGTAGTTCATACCCATAATTCCGCATGAACCCTATGAGTCGAGTAGTTTTGAGATGAGAAGTATCATCGAGTCCTTGAGTTGAGTAGTTCATGCCCATAATTCCGCATGAACCCTCCGAGTGAGCATTCTTGAGATGAGTAGTATCATTGATTCCTTGAGTTCGGGAGT
The DNA here is from genome assembly GCA_029582725.1 of Solanum chiquidenum. Taxonomy (NCBI): domain Eukaryota; kingdom Viridiplantae; phylum Streptophyta; class Magnoliopsida; order Solanales; family Solanaceae; genus Solanum; species Solanum chiquidenum. The sequence goes on from JAJOOS010032084.1 coordinate 9,056, forward strand.
TGTTGAGTTCCAAGTATTGAGTTCTATGCATGGTTATTGAAAACTTTGAATTGAGTCGTTCATGTCCATAATTCGGCATGAACCCTATCTTAAGAAGTCATTTTACAAATTATTTTAAAACTTGTTTTAAAGACTTGAGCACTTGAGTTTGAGAAAGAGTAGAGTTGAGTTAACTTTTTTAAAAATGAATACATGGGAACTAAGTATTACCAAAAGTAAATGTTTTACACATTTAAAAGAGTAGGAAACTGAGATTTCCAAAAGAGTTTTGAGCAGTTTGAGTACCATCTCTTTTAAGAGAAAGATTTTTGAGTCATAATCTCAAAACACAGAAAGAGTTATGTTTTTAAAAACATATTAGCTAGTATATTTTGGTTGTAGTATTGAGCACCAATATAGGGGAGAGTTCATACAACTCACAGCCCCCATAAATAATGTAGCCAACGTGGGTAGAAAGAGTTATACTTTTTAGATGATTCCTTAATGTTTTTTAACATACACTAGTGAATCCACTTAGTAGTAGGTTCTATACCCCCACAAAGTATAGGATAGTTCTGGCAGCGTGGGCTAGACGTTGTATCATCACATAACTCATAGTGATGATTGTCAGTTAGAGAATCTCCCAGAGAGTTATCTTGTATTTTTATATATAAGCTGAGTTATTAATATATTATTCAATACATAGAGTTGCTATCTATTGTTTTAAAAGCTTTCCATATATTGCATCTTTTATTGTTGCTTTATCTTGATTTGAGTATCCAGAGTTGAGTATCTTATTGTTGAGTTGAGCCATATTTCTCAGAGTTGAGTTGAACTATATTTCATAGAGTTGCGTATATTATTATTGAGTTGAGCCCTATTTCTCTGAGTTGAGTTGAACTATGTTTCACAGTGTTGAGTCTCTTATTATTGAGTTGAACTATGTTTCATTGGGTTGAGTTTAGTTGAGTGAGTTGAGAAGAGGTAAGTATGTTTCTTTTCTATTAGTTTAAGCTTATGTTTAAATTTTAGAATTCCCCTTACATCCTATTAGATTCCATGTACTGAGCCATTTGGCCTGATTCATTTCATGATGTAGATATAGGTATTCAGGATCATCAACTTGCATTTCGTTGAGGTCATGGAATATTCCAGTCAGCTTTGGTGAGGTTTCTTATATTTTAGAGGACTTCACATTTATCTTATAGTTAGTAGTTTTGAGATGTCGTGGGTCATGTCCCGATAGCTTTCTAGTTGTGGAGTTTAGTTACCCATAACAGTAAGAACACAATTCATAATATTAGATGAAGAAATCATGAACTTACGTAACGAGAATAATAAACCTAGAATTTCAACTTGAATTTCCAAATCAAAATCTTCAAATCGAACTAAGGAAATCAATAATTGTTAGGGTTTTTCAATTGATCTCAAAAGTCACAAGGTAAAACTAGAATAATAATGTCTAACCCCTAAAAACGAGGTTTACATGCCCTATTTATAGAAAGCATATCCTAAATAAAAAGGGAAACAAATTAAGGAAAGTTTGTTTCAGGTACGCGTCTTCATTCCACGAGACTGACTTACGGACCGTCGATGGATCTACGGTCCGTAAGTCCCTTCCGTCAGCCAGGACTTAGAAAT
>JAJOOS010032085.1:0-15356 GCA_029582725.1 Solanum chiquidenum
ATATAATAATATGATGGTGATGATCGGGTGCACCTCTCTAAGTGAGGATAAATTTAAATCTTATATTTATCTTCTATTTTTGAGTAACACCTCTTCAGGTGTTTATCAGTTACACTTTTGGCGTTTCAACTAATTTTTCTTTTGTTTTTTCGTTAAATCTTTCAAAATTTTCAAGTGTGTTACGTTGAAAATTCTTAAAAAATTAGCACTATAATTTTTTTAATATAATTAAATCAAATATGTATATTAAAATTTTAAAACTAGTATTATTATATATTTTGGACCTATAATTTTTAAAATTTAATGATTCATACTAAGAACCTAAAAGTCAAACTGATCAAATTTATATTTAAAAACCATTTTTTCGTAATCGTGCACCCATCTTACCGAAATTCTGGATACGCCTCTGCTTAGGAACAGATAGAGAAAGCAGTGAAAAGTCTTGTTTGGGGCTATATTACACGGTTTAGTATAAACTTAACCAATATCGTTGGAAGTTGAATGTAAATCTTTTTGCACAGCCTCTTTTCCCTAGGCCAAGAGGCATTTTTCCTCATAGGTTTTCGAGTTTGCACTTGTTATTGTCTTGCTTGAAGTTGCATTTTCCAGGAGCTGAGTTTACTGAAATGTAAATAACATTGGTTCAAATAATTTCTTCAACAGATCCTCAATGAGTTCTTACATGTTGAGTACGGAGGTCCAGGAACATTACTGGTTGTTCCATTCATCGATATGGCAGATACCATAAACGACAGGGGTTTACCAGGAGGACCACAGGCTGCACGCGCTGCAGTCAAATGGGCACAAAGTCATGTTGACAACGATTGGAAGGAATGGAATAGTGGTAAGAAAAAATCAACCAACAACCAAGATCCAGAAGGAATTGAATAGTGGCAAGAAAAGATGATCCAACAACCAAGATCTGTTGCCAGAAGTTTTGATGCATGCTATTTTTTTGTTGGTTACTCCCTTTACATTAGTATGTGATAGTATAGGACTAGAAATTAGAGAACTATGTAGAGAAACTAGTCAGAAAAGTTTCTCATTCTCACGATGGCACTTTGTTATATTATTATGCTCACCGTTAATTTTTTAACATTGTTACTCTATGCTCAATTTTCAAATATTAGATGTTATACGATCTGAACATTGCTCAAGAAACTCCTTGTCACCAACCCAATGTAGTACAGGCATAATTACATGTCATCTTGAATCTATTATCAATATGTATATTCACCTTTAAAATGGTGCACCAGTAAAATAGATAGAAGGAATTTCCTCCCATAGGCATGTAGATGAAAAGTTTTACATGCAGAAATGTCATTACTTCTGAAGGTCGATTAGAATTTGCATTCGACTTAACACAGGATTTCAGAGGTGAGCAAACAATTCAAGAGTTATATAATGAGATAGTAGAAAGTAAAACAGATTACATAAAGTTAACAAAATAAAGCAAGGCAACGAAAAGATGAAGACAGTGCCATGGAAAACCATTATGAAACCAAACGCTGCTTTTGAATTGATTAAGCACTCAACAGGTAAAAGGTTCAAATGTACAACTGAATGCGAGTAGCTAACCAACAAGTCAGAAGTATCTACTATAAAGAAAGTCTACATAAGTAACTGGACAGATAGTATACTCCCCTTGAACGTGTTGTATTTTTCGTCAATGACAAAAAACGAAGGCATTCCCAGTTCTCCACACTCATGATTATATGTAGTGTATGTATACTATGGATGGACTACATACTTACAACTCCAAAAGAATGTTAATTGGAACTTCCTTTTGATAACGACCTCCACTCTCATACTCATTGAAGCAGCATTTCACAAAACTGATCGGCTACGTTCAAGCAACTCTTCCCTATCAATGAAGCGGTCAAGCAAGTCTTGTTCCCGGAGGACCAAACAGTCATCACTCTTCCCAAACCATTTATACCTCTCCTTGGCAACATGATCGTAAACAGCATCCCTTAAAGGAGTAGGTACAATCATGAGGCAACTCAGCGCAGCGTAAGGTAATGGCAAGTGAGCTAGAACCCTCAGTGCAGCTGCAGCAAAAATCAGATATATTAGACTTGTGATTTCCACAGCCAACTATACCATTCCAATTCTAGTAAGGAAAAAACAAAAAAAACATACTGAGTATGTTTAATTGTGCAAGAATAGGAATGATCTGCAGAAAGGCTGCTACTCACACTGGATCTCAATGTACAGAAAGCAAGCAGCCTATGAAACTCGGTATTCCACTTTCGATGAATCATGATAACTTTTTCATTATAGAACATAAAAAGAATTAAACATAAAAATAAAAGGGGGTGATCTAGCCAATAGTTGATTCCTTTGGGATTTGATTAGAAGAAAGTTCAAATGAACAAATTTCCCCCCCAATTTATGATTGGTGAATTACCTGACAAGTCATTCCAGGATTTCTAACTACTGTAAACTTTAAAAAAGAAAAAACAACTAGTTGCAAAGGGAAGAACAATTTTTATATCAAAATCCCCCTTGTTACCTTTCTAACTCCCTGCTCAACTGTTTTTACCTAAGAGAAACCATCCAATTCAGACTCCTGAATACTGCTTAAAAATGAAATAGCAAATTCTTACAGATTCATGTCTTCTAGTAAATGAAGAAAAAATGTATGTGGCAGGAGCACGGGCAGGATAACAACTTGTGATTTTCAACTCCATGCCACCGTCAAATTCATGACAAAAATTAAAAAATTCACCATAACCACAACCACGTTGATTTCCAAAAATACCAGTTCAAATAAACCTAAATGTTCTAAATCTGTTTGTTTATGTGCACCTTGAAACAATGGTAGAACTATAAATTACAATTCCAATTATATTAGCTGGAAGCACATTCAGTGCAACCGTATCTGAATTCATGGGGGTAAAGCTGTCCAAAGGATTGGCAGTAGGAGTTAGCACATATCTCATTACACTAACAACTAGCTCAAGCCGATACCCATCAATATCCAATTACCAGAATGTTGAGCGCTACGTAAAGCAAACTTCATAAACTAAATTTATCATAGCTATCTGCCATAGTATATTTGCAAACAATTTCTTGTCTTCAAAATAAGAATGATTGTGTAGTTCATGAAAGGACAACTCGGGAGCAGTCAGATGCTTTGCGTTTACAAGTTAGCCAGGCTCTCGTGGAAAAGTTTAGATGCTACTTGGACATACAAAAATAAGAAAAAATATTTATATAATGGCAATAATTGTGAAACCACAATGAAGAGGTAGTCAAGTTGATACAGTAATACAGGGTAATAGTTCTAACCAGTGGAACCTTGATGGTATAAACCTGGGCCTTCAATGAATAAGAAGCGACGACGAACGTCATCTCGATCAAGATCACACACACTCATGTAAGGTTCAGCAGCCTTTGACTGCAAGCAACAGAACTTGATTTTCTTATCCCTGTCAGCTTTAATCACCCATTTCACACCTACATATAAAATGGCAAGAAGCTCATATAAACTGAGACGACCAATTATGCATGTACCCCTCCGCTCCTGTGTCTATGCCAACGGAAGTTTAGCCCTAAAGAATAATCATTTCCCCATCATCCAATGACACAGTCAAGCAACTATGCTTCAATCCCAAACTAGTTGAGGCAATGAGACATTAATGAAGATTTCTCTTATAAACTAACTTTCTGTTCTTCGGTTTGTACAAGTAAACTTTGCCCAAAAGTGACTTGTCACTTTCTAAATGCTTGTCAAAATACACTACTAGGACAGTAAGCAAGCTACCTTGCTTGTATTCTCAAAATGGTGGCTCCTACCATCTTCCTGCCTACTAATTTATGTGAAAGATCGTGACAAATCTTAAAATCCTATTCAAGTTTGATTAGATATGTCACTGAAACATAGTAGTTTTGTCATTATATTTTTTCTTTTAAAAAGAGATAAAGCAGCAATTAATGGCTGAGGAGCTTTGGGTTCCAACTTCGGAACTCCATGTACTACATTTTTACATTTTTGTTCAAAACAGAGAAAGTTGCCTTAACTATCCTGCTGTACAACTCATACATTATCAAAGGATACATGTGTCACAAACAGGACATAGCATACACGATACAACAACTTGAGCTTGCAAGTGCACATTGGATGTTTTCTCTCTTGACAATCAAATGATAACCATTTCACATCAAATAAGCAGAACTCCCACCTTTAACACAAAAATCATATTTAAATTTCAAGTCATCAAGCTAAAAAAATAAAAAATTCACAAGTGAAACCTATGACTGGAGACTTAAATGTACATGTATAGCCATTGCTATACCAACCTCAATAAATCCTCATGCCAAATTGATAATTTCACTTTCAAAACTAAATTGATGATAGCAAATGTAACTACAAACACAAAAACTGTATAATCATCCCACTCCTGTACTCATTTACGGCCTCCGATACTCAACTGTAGTCATAAATCAAAGCACAAATGCAGTATACAGCTAAAAGCACGAATAAACATACACAAGGAAGATGATAATATTAGTACCGTTGTGACAAAGATGACAAACGCCGTCATAGACAACGACACCAGGCTGAAGTAGATTCGGAGCAATCTCCGCTTTGGAAGCCAAGGTAGCTAATTGATCGCCGAGCAGTAAATCATCTGCGGCAGAGTTAGCATTCAACCGAGACGAACTAGAGAAAAACGACGTCGAGTAGGAAGAATGCCGCCGGTAAATCAACGGCGAGGAGTTCAAATTTCCGGTAGCCAGTAACCGTAAACCTCTCCTAATCATCAAAATCTTCATCGCAGATGAAGCATAAGAATTTCAGTTTTCTTGAGCTCCAAGTCGGTATTACTTTTCTCTTTTTTTTAAAAAATGGAAAGAGAAAAGCGTGGGAGGCAGTACTTGCATACGTGTCAAGCATCTACGGTTCTTCGAAGAACAGTCCAACGGTAGAAGTTTTATTCAACATATTGAGAAAAGGCCCAAAATAGTACCGCATCTTTGGGTTAAGACTCTAAGTCATTAATGAGTTTTTACATGAAGTATTAATAGTCCTTCATGTTTGCAATATTGATGCACTTTTTGTCTTCCTTCAAAATTTTGCTTATTTTTTAACATTAATTTTATTCATAATTTATATATGGAATGTTAAATCGTCATTTTATATATTTAGGAGAAATAATAACTCCATGTGAGAGATTGTGAGAAGAAAAACACTTTATTTTGTTTAGTAGAAATCGTATTGCAGGTAAAGTCGAGAGGTTCATCACGATGATTTCATGTGAAATAGTATATTTTTTTCTTTTCTTGCAATGTCATATGTTAAAATGTTCTTAGTTTAGCTGCAGTAATATTTATACGGAACAAAACAAGGTGTTCTTCTTCTCACCTTCTCTCACATAGAGTTATTATTTCTACAAAATATATAAAAAGACAATGGGACATTCCGTACATAAAATTATGAACAAAATTAATGTTAAAAAATAGGCAAAAGTTTATGGGAGGACCAAAAGTGCACCAATATTGCAACCACGAGAGACTATTAAAAAACTCAAGGATGATTTTGAGTCTTGACTCAAAAATGAGGGACTTTTGGGACTTCTCTCCAACTGTTCTAAAAACTTCTAGAGGATCATTTCCAAGAGATTTTTGTCATTAATATTGGAGTATTTTATTTATATATTTTAACGAATCAAAACAAGTTCATTATTTTATTTTATACTCTTATTTTTTAATCACTAAATGACTATATAAAGTAATAGTAGTCAAATATAAAATTTCAAAATATAATTAATAAATTGATTTGTCTTATCAAAATAACATTATAATTTTTTATGAATAAATAAATTTTTTTGATAGAGAAATAAATCTGATTGACAGAAAAGAAAAGAGAGAGAACGAATAACTTAGTCAAATAGTTTCTCATTATTTCTATTAAATAATACTTTTATATAAGTGATGTGGAATTATACAAGAAACTATAAGAAGAATCGAATTGTCAACACGAATTTTTTTTAACTCATACTCCTAATTAGTGCGATTTGAAAAAAGAGAAAGATAAATCTTCCTTTGAACTTGAACTTTTAGATAATAACAAAATTATTGAATTTTTTTTACAATAAAAAAATCTGCATTTTAACTATTTAATGCAACATTATTGGACTAATGCATAGCATGTTCAAGAAATCTTCTTGCTTCCATTGATGGTCTCCTTTCCTTTGACAAAAAGAAGCATACAAATTGCAAGAACTAGTAACAATTTTATTATATCTATCTTATATATATAGTATCTTACAAGTGAAACTCATCTTTGACAAAAAGATGTATCACAGTTCAATGAGTCTACCACTTATTTGATGGAGCATTGTTAGATACATACACATGTAATCTTACAAATGAGAGAGACATGATTTGCATCGATAATTTCCATGATTTTTCGCAAGTATCTGGGGAACGTAGAGACCCATTGCTGAGAATTTAAAGGTAACAATGATAACATTTGTTCCAAATACATTTACATAATTCCTAATTGCAATAACATTAATCCATAGCACAAACCTTTTTAGGTTGGTAAGAATGCTGGCATAATATGGGCGCGTCTGTACATTTTTGCAATGTACGCGAAAAACCATCAGTGTGGCTTTGTCATTTCTCTAACTCCTCTTGAATTTGACCCTCTGCATTATAATCGATGTAGTTAGATTATAACTTCGATGACAATGACAAATTCCGAGGTAAATCTTACCAGGAAGTTCAACAGCCAAGTTTGCTTGCTGATCTGCATCAGAGTTTGATTCCTATAAAACAAAAGAGTAAGAGACATGTCAAACTTCTATAAAAATCGTCAAGGAGAAGATAGGTAATAATTCCAGACATAGAGGAATATATCGCTATTATTGAACAGGCTTGATGAGTTATGTTGTGTGAATGAAAGAAGAGAAAGGATGTTACAGCAGTATTACCCGAAGGACATGAATGATGCGGAAAGAAAGGAACCTTTCCTTCAATTGTTTTGCCTGCTCAAACACCAAGGCAATGTTTTGATTTTTAACCTTCCACAGACCTTGGATCTGTTTGGCAAATTACAGTCTGATTAAAGTAAAATATCAAAGGGATTGAAAGCGAAGAAAACAGGAAACTCGTAAAATAAACTAAGAACAGAGGACAACTAATAAGCAAAAGCTATGTTGCTCGGACTCTTCAAGAATTTCAAAGAGTGCGTGTAGGATCCTCCAAAAGTAGTGCATTTTTGGAGGATCCGACACGGAGGTGACAAGTTTTTTGGAGAATCCATACAGACGAAAAATACAAGGCATAAGAGACATGAGGAAATGGTACTATGAAATGAAATTAATCACTTCAAATCCAGTTATTCCAGCTAAAAGATTAAAGAATGTAGTTAAGTTTTTTTATAACTGAGCTGTCCCATCAAAAACGGACAGGGCATCTGCTACCTCCCACAGGGGCGGACCCACATGGAGTCCGCCGGGTGCTCGAGCACCCATCAACCTCATTACGGAATATATATATATATCTATGTAGAAATTAAGAGGTATTTGTATAAAATTAGCATAGAGCACCCAATGAATAAATGATTTGATTGGCCCAATGGCTCTTGGGTGGGTGCTTAAGACTCTTTTAGTGCTGTTGAACCAGGGTTCAAATCTAATTGTTAACATGTATTTTTTATATTTTTGACTCTGCTACTTTCAGAGCACCCACAACCTTAAAATCCTAGATCCGCCACTGACCTCCCACCAGCACAGGTACCATAACTAACTCTATCCACCAAGGTTTGGATTGATGAGAAGAATAACCTAATGTTTTGTCTGAGTGGAGAATTGAACGCCAGACCTCATGGTTATCAACCAACTTCATAGACCACTAGGTCACACTTAAAACAGTCAACAGAATGTGACATGTATACTGCAGTGTACCATAAAGGAATAATCTCACACAAGGGAAAGGAGAAATACGCGACTGAGCACATGATATAGAAAACAAACCTGCATACAAACAAGTTTGGAGTCACCTTGAACACGAATATTTGTGAACCCTTCTCTAAGAGCATGTTTCAAACCCAAAATAAAGGCCCTGTATTCAGCATGATTGCTTGTTGCCACTCCTAAACCTTCACGTAGCCTGAGGGTCTATTAGAAGGAAGGTTGTAAGTACAAGTATGAAGAACCAAAAGCAAAAGTACAATTCCAAATTTAGTGATCATTACCATGCTTCCATCATCCGCCCGTATAACAGCTCCCGCACCAGCTTGTCCAGGATTTCCCTTTGAAGCACCATCGAATTCAAGAGTACATGACCGCTGCTAAGGATAACCACTATCAGATTCTTTGTACCAGAACACAAACCAACAAGAAAAGTAATAAGATCCTAGCCTGATAGTTTGCCACAGAGAGTTAAGTTTACACCATTAATCTGTAAAAAAAATAGGATTTTGCTCCTGGCAACCTACCATTAAGTATAAATTCATTTTCTTTGTAAACTACACATTTAGAAGTTATTTATGCTTAAAGATTAGCCATCATCTTAACAGACACTCACACCAGATGGTAGAGCTAGAACTTGGTCGCCCTTTTGCTGTTCTAACTTGGCATGCTTTCTTATGGAATCATTTGAAACAACCGCTGATCCAACAGCATCCTGCAAAGGGGATGCCAATAAACAAAATAATTTCCATAACAGTGTTGAGCCAAACACAGTTTATTCATGCAAAAAATGTAACTGATCAGCGTTACAACTATTTTTATACAATATACATAACAATCTTTGCAAAAAGGCCGGTAGTAGAACAAAATACTGCAAAGAAAACAATCCACTGATTGCAACTTTTATGTGCCTCTTGTACAGTAACATGTTGCAATTCATTCAATTGTATGTAGAATAAACACCACCAAGATGCTCTATTCCCAAAAGGCAACAACATTTTCTATTGACATACTTAATGCAGACTTCTCAAAAATATTAAGTCTTGCCTTTTTGTTGACAAATAAAATTACCGACAACTTCCAAATACTCCTTTTTCAACGTTAACTTCAAAATACTCTTTTTTTCAACTTCACCAAACATTTGCAAACCCCTACCAAGGCTCTAAGCAAGCACACAACAATAATTATCCAATTTCAATGACCTCAACTTCAATAAAGAAAAAAGTAAAAAGATCTCCCATCTAGTCATATAGCTACACTGCATCCCAAAAATTCAAGGGATAATTACTCTTAATTTCTTCCTAAATAACCTTGAATCATTATATGAAAATTTTCATCAATGGGAAAGTTCCAGTTTAAAAGAAATAAAGGAAAGAGAAACAGACATCAACCACTATGCAGTAAGCCAGTATCAATGCACAAACATGGTAAAGTATTATCTCAGGCCATCAAACAACATCAAGTTGATCCGATTGGCGATTTAGTGCAAAGGTTAATGCAATGGTGACAAAAAGAGAGACACACAAATAAAGTTGATTAATTTTATGTGACTAAGAAACTTTTTATGAGGAAGAAGACTAATCTGTTGTCTTTTTCACCCTTTTATGGAGTACTTCCTGTAAGATGCACGTACAAGTAACCACTGCTTTTCTTTCTCTCTTTCTGAAGCCTATTATCATGAGAAACTTTTGTTTACATCTCTGGTAAATGTACCACTTACCCGAATTATTTTTTCCAGGTTTACACCTGCATCACTAGGCTATGCTGTGGGAATAGGTTCTCAGAATTACATTGTTCCTAGTACTTCCATATTTGAGACTTACCACCTTATGACATGATCATTGTATCTCTAAAAAACGGGGCCACACAGACATAAAAGAAAGATCCCTAGAATTCTCTCACAACGAATGAGAATAAAAATTGAACTTGCAAAGAAGACCAACTTGTGAGAAAAAAACCTTCCAATTTATTAAGTGGCATTGTTCTCCTGGAAGCTGTGAAACCATTAGTTATGGCATCTCAAGGAAAATTCTAGAAAGAAATCTATAAATTGAAGTGCATGCAAGCATAATAAGTAAGTACATTGAGTTCCTTAGGAACCAAACCCTGTTTGGAAAATGATTGAGAAAAGTAATTAAACTTGGATTGTAGAGTAAAGTGGAAACAATTTCAGAAGAAATTGCTGCAAACCCTGGTAGACTTTTCCACTGCAAAACGATATACAACCATCTTACCGCATATTCTGACCACACTGCTTCCTGTGGCCTCTTCTTTGGCAAATGATCAGATGTTCCACTTTTTGAAGAAGAAGGTTGCTGCAAAATATGAAATACTAATAAAGCTGTATGACCAATTATAAAAGAAAATGAGGGAAGAAGAAACATGTATTATTTTCTGGGTGCTGCAACTTTAAGAAATAGAGCATGGAGAGGCAATGATTGTTGTAGAGGGTGTTTGGATTGGCTTATTTTAAGTAGCTTTTGGCTTTTAAACTTTCTTATTTTTGGAGGTGTTTAAACAAGCCAATCCAAACACCCCCTTAGTCGATTTTTAGTTAACTATAATGTGGACATGAAGATACGCAATAGAAAATTAAATGGGCCAAATACAAAACTACTGATATTGTATCAGCATTCAGAGATAATCCTTGATATACAATATAGAAGAAACAGAAAGAAGTAGGTATACCATGCATGACGATTAAGAAGCTCTCGCAGTTTTCCCTTGTACCATTATTGAAATGGTAAGGGTGTTGTACTCAGTGGCGGACCCAGAATTTTCACGAAGTGGGTTCAAGATATAAAAAATAAAACTAAAATGTGGCAACAGGGATTTGAACTCGGGTTGGCTGGGAAAATTGAACCCTCTTCACCACTTGGCCAAGGGCCACACTTGTGTTAGTGGGGTCAAAAGTTAATATATACATATAAAATTTTAAAAACTGATAAAATATACATATATATACGGTGTTATTTTTCAACGAAGTGGGTTCATATGAACCCACTTGACCCATGGTAGGTCCGCCCCTGGCTGTACTAAAATCATTAACTTTCTTTATTTAAAGAATAGGTGTGTCAGGAAGTTTTTCATTCCTGCTATAACCTTAAGGCACAAGCCAAGTTTTAAAGTTGAAAAAAATTCTTTCAATCTAGTCATCGTGGTTGGAATATGAAAACTCTGACATTTAATAGGTAAAGTTTTCAGACACTCTAGGCAACAACAACCATACACAATGTAATCCAACAAATGGGGTCTGGGGAGGGTAGGATGTAAGCAGACCTTACCCCTACCTTTATGAGGTAGAGAGGTTGTTTCCGATAGACCCTCGGTTTTTCAAAAGAAGTTTGGTCAAAGCAGGATCAGACTCTCTAGACAGAAGACACAATTTTAGCCAGAAACCTCATGGTTTTGTTTCTGGAGATCAGCTGCACTGGAAACATGACAATTCCAGTTTTTCTTTAGCTCATTGTTTTTAACAGTATCATGTGATTCCTTTGAGGGTAATATAAAATATAAACTGATATTAAGTTGCAAAATATACATTCTAATGATGAAGCCTCGAAGCCTCTTTTTCACAGAGACAGGAAATCTGTATATGAAACCTCATAGTCAACAAGTTCTGAAATCAAATATTCACCTTCGGAAAAAAGGAACAAATTTTATCCAAGAGAACTGCTCAGGAACTATACCTGAAAAGGGCATGGTACTAGAGTCCCAAAGAGATCTTCGGTAAGATCTGCGGCTCTGATAGAATAGAGAGCATTTTTAAGCCCACAAGAAAGAAGATATTCTTCTGTGTCCTTAGGCATGGCATAGCCTTTGTACACACTTACAGGAGGATCACATATCTGCCAGAAACAGAAGAGGAAGAGAAAACAACTCATTATATCAATTGCAAGTCTGGAAATTTCATTGTGATAACATCTTTCTTTTTTATTTATATACTAATATTTTAATTGTTATAACTAGATTTCACTAAAATAAGCCTTCAGCACCAAGGATGAACCAAAATTTCACAAGATTTGACCCCTTATAATATGTGTAAGAAGTCTAAGAATCCACTGGGAAGTCATCTCACAAGCATCGTCCAATTACTGCAGAAGACCTATCTATCCGTACTACATGTTCTCAAGTATGCCACCTGGCAATAGGCAGATGAAGTGACAGAGAAATCCTAACAATATGGAGAAGGCGTGATTGCAGAAAATGAACAGAGAACTTAGGAAATATACTTTCTAATGGAAGGGTAAACAATCAACTCAATTTACCTCTTTCTTTTATCCTCTGAATATTCACAGATATTGTTTCACAAATACAATGAGACAAAAGAATAACATATAGAAGACATAATTGCTTACACTACCCTCCGCTTTCAATTATAGCACTCCTTAACAATTGCCAGTCACTCAATGAGCTTATCTGAAATTGCAGTTACTCCCTTCGTCCACTATTACTTGTGCAGTTTGGAAAACCAAGAGGCAACTTATCACTTAGTTCCTAATTTACCCTTATTATTAACTAGTCATTTCCTAGTGCATTTCCCAAAATATTAAGTTTATTATTTTCAAAGGTTGATGTAGTAAAAAAAAGGTTGATGTAGTAAAATTTGTCATTCTAGTTATTGCTCCTTAAGGGTGAGCCAAGTCAATGCTGGACAAGTAAAAATGGACGGAGAGAGTAAAAAACAAGGTAATCTTGTTACTACACAAGGTTTTGACTTTTTGGCTGAATATACCTATGTCAATTAATCATCAAGAATATGAAAAAGTAATTTTGTACATAATGTATGGATAATTTCTGATGAATAGTATTGGGTCTTTATATCTTCCCTGGCGATAAAAGTCATCTACAAACAATAGAACGATTCAACAACAGATCAATAAATGGCTGAAATAACAGTAGTTACCGATGATCCGACTTGGGTCTGGCAATCACTCAAGTTTTTGTAGACTCCAACCAGATCTCCTTTCCTAACAACAAAGAAACCATCTCTCTCTTCTTTCATTTCTGGAGTGGAATCAGAATTCTGCGATGGAGAACTATCTCCACTATGTTTTTTGGACGAATAGCAACGAACAGAAACTCTATTCAAATACAAGTTGGAATCAACTTTTCTAATTCTAGCATGACCAAAGCTTGTCTTCCATGAAAGAGATGGAAATCCACAGATTGAACTCTTCACAACAAGATGGCTAGTCCTTGTTAATATTGCAGTTGAACATGCATGAAACAAGCTGTTCATTCCACAGGACTTCAGTCAGATTCACCAACTTCTGGAAAACAAAAAGGAAAAATGGAAAATTGTATCGTTGCTCATTCAACTAATATATAAATCCATTTGAAGAGAAGAAAATAAACTTATTCTTCATCTAATTTCCTCTCCTCCACTTCTACATACACAACATGACCAAGTGAAAAAGTGTACAATTAATAATTTGTGGAATTCTAAAATAAACTCCATTAAGATCAGAGACTTATATTTTATAAGAACTTTTTTATGCTCATTTTCTGCATCTTTTGTTTGTTGAAAGACAAAAGAAGAAGCTTTTTTAAAAATGTGACTTAACTTATCTTCTACTTACTGACTGACATAAGCTAGAAAATACAGAATAGCAAACCAGAGTCAAATGTTTTATTTACAGGCAAATTAGGGAGGATTCCTCCAGACATAATCAGACTCAGCTGCGAAGAGATTGAACAGTTCCAAGATTAGAAGCTGCAATTCCAAAGAAAAATCAAGGAAATCAACAGAAGAAGATCTGTAAAGGTAACTCGAAGAAAATCCAAAAGTTCCAAAATTATAAAGTATAAACAAAAGACAGAACTAACATTCACTTATCAAAAGATATGTTATGTGTGAGTGATTTCCCTAAAACCTTCAGACCAAAGAAACTTATTCTTCATCCACTCTTTACTTTCTTCCACTTCTATAGACAACATCACTGAGCGAAATTTGTCTAACTAATAAATCCAATTGTGTGCAATTATACTCTGAACTCAACCAAGTTGACTGATTGATTATAAGATTTTTTTTTAATTACATTGATTGATTATAAGAACTAAATTGCTTGTTTATTTTAAAGTCCAAATTCAAATAACAATAAAACTAAATAGGATACAAGCTACTTTCCCCTTTTGCATCATTAAAAGAAAAAAAACAATATTCCATTTTCTTTTACCAACACATACAATAGACAGCTTAAAGATTGAATTTTCAAGAATATCATGGAGGATTTTCTTCCTACAGCCCCAAAAATCCAAACTTTGAGTCAATATGCTTTGGAAAAAGCAAAAGTCTTTCATGTGTCCACATTATATTAACAATACAAGACCAAGCTGAAAAGGGGTTGCACAGAACCAAGAATAGAACTTCCAAACTCCATAAAAATGCAAACTTTAAGAGCAAAACTGTAAGGGGTATTCAGAAAATCGAAAAAGAATAGACTTTTAACGAATTTTGAACCCTAATTTGGGGTGGGGGTCATCAAATCGAAGATTTTAACAAACAGAGAAAACATACATACCCCTCAATTACCAGATGAGACTGACCTGTTCTTGAGTAGGACCTTGAATCATGAACAAGAACGCATGGAGAGAGTGTAAGAGTGAGAGATGGGGGGTGGGTGGATGGGTGGGTGGAGGGTGTTTAGAGTATGGGTGAGATGGGGGTTGATGAGATGGGGTAGTGGGGTAAGTAGGGTAGGGGTGGGTGGGGTGGGTGGGGTGGGTAGGTGTAACTTTTCAGCAGTAGTGGTAGTACGGTTTTAGCCTTTAGGTGGGGTTTGTTTTGGCTAGTTAACCCGGTTGGGTTTAGTTAATTTCAATCCGGTCTAGTTCCGGTTTAGTTATCTTGTTTTGATCTTTTATCCACCAATTGAAGAGGAAATTAACTCTTATTCATTTAAGGGTAAACTACATAAATCCCACTAGTTTAGGTCCTAATAACTAAGATTCTCAATAGTTTCAAATATTACTTCCTCTACCATATTTCATGCTTAGGATACACGAGTTGGAATCCGTGAGATACGTGTATCTGCTGAATTTTAAAACTGAGATACATAATTTATTTATTTAAATTAATTGGTTGTAACTGATTTCCTTAATTAGAGAAGTAATTGAGGATTTTCAGAATACATGGACAATTATTTTTGAAAATTTAAATTAATCAAATCCCTTAATATATGGCGAATATCAAGGTATGTTTAATTAATTTCATTTTATTATTCTTTGAAATAATAAACTCATTAATATTATTCATAAAAGATAAAAAAAAAATATGTATATATTAGTCATGTAATTTGATTAATTTCATTTTATTACTCTTAAAATAATAAATTCATCAATTTGATGTATTTATATATGATGTATCCAACCAACTAAACACTTAGATACATGAGCATCATACATGTACATCCATATGTATCATAGAAG
>JAJOOS010032086.1:0-13248 GCA_029582725.1 Solanum chiquidenum
CAGTTCACAACATAATATGGCCGACACTCTGATTTTGAAATAATTTTTTTATTTTATTTTAGAGTCGCCACCTAAATTTTAAGGAAAATATTAGGAAAATAATTTTTAAAATATGTAAATGTAAACTCTGTTTTGATTTGCAAAACCAGTGAAATTCTGAGTAAGGGTTTTGGTTACTTGAGGGGAAGGTGTTAAGCATTTCTCAGAGCTTATCCGAAGATAGTCCTTAAACTCAATTTAGGAAAATATAATTAGGAAAACTTATTTATTTATTTGCTTTAGAAATCAATGATAAGTAAATTAGTTTAAGAAAAAAGAGTACAACACAAGGTACGACATATATATGTCTATACAAAAAATTAATAGTAGTATGTTTATCATTTAGTAAAATAAATAAATAAATAAATAAATGTACTTAAAATGTACGATAATTTTATATGTTGGAAAATATAGATGTATCATAGTAAAGTTATCCTAAAATATATAGATGTTGAATTCATGAAAGACATGTCGTTTTATTAAGACGTAAAAATAAAATAAAATAAGATAGTAGTTGGGTGTAAATATATAGTAGTATGTATAATTTATGTTTTTGAATGAAAATAGATAAAATAGAGTTTTCTAAAAATAAACAAATGAAATAAATGATAATGGTACTAAATGATAAAATATTATATGAAGTTTGTGATCTTAAATATGTTTATTATAAAGTGTAGTATATTCATGTATGTTGTTAAAAACATGTGAATATTTATTATTTTATTTACATGTGCGGATAAATCGACGATAGATTAGATGTAGTAAAATAATATGTATATTTAAGTGTAGAGATTCATATATTATAAAAATAAATAAATAATATTAGAAAATGGGATAGTAAAGAAAATAGGTTATGTAGAGTTTATACCTTTATGTGTATGACATATATATGTATATACCTTGTATTTTGTTTTGAACCTGTTGGCATATCTAAAATCTTTGAAATAATCATGTTAAGAACTTAAGTATTTTAGAAATATTTGATTAAAAAAATAAAGATAGTGATAATAATAAAAATAATTCTTTTAAAATAAAATAGGCCTAACTATTGAGACTTTATTCTATGGTTATATTTATTTTTTGTTAAATATATAAGCTTACTTCCCTACTTATTTTCTTAAAAAATACGTATGTTTAAAGATAAATATCTTAGCCATAAGTAATTTCTAAAGCGTAATTGTTCTAGCTTTTAAACTAGTCCCAAATTTATTTGGGAATCCTAAGCGATGGGTAGGCCTAAATGAATATTATTTTATCCCTTTAAGACTTCAATTGGGAATTTTAGATGATAAGTTTTCCTATTAGGAATTTTAGATGATAAGTTTTCCTATTCCTTAAGATAAAGGTCTAAGAGAATGTTATAAGTAAAACTTAAAATGTCAACCCATTTCCAAAAAATATTTTGTATAATTTGTTCTAAAAGTATTTCCACAAAATTCACAAACAAATAATGTAAACTCACTTGAATAATCTTCAAAATAAAAACAAGTGATTTAATGTACCAAAAACTTAAAGAGTTATGTAGACACAAGTAAAGCTAGCCGACATATCAAGACTATATAATTAAGACCACGTAAGAAAGTCTAAGAATTATTGGACTCCTAATTTACGAGACTCCAAGCGTTGCGATGATCCTAATTGTTGTTGGCCTAATATTTTAGGCCAATAATGAGTTCCAAAGTAGAAACTCCAGTCCTCTGGTTGTACATGAAAAGAAAAAATAAGAAACAAATTAGAAACCAGAAAATAAGAAACAAATGAATATTAGAAGCAAGTAATTTTCTTAAACACTGAGCTTTGCAAAGGATGTGTGATTACTATCATACATGTTTTAGCCTGAATACTTCGAGAATTCAGACATGTCTTTTTACTATCAACTAAAGATAAAATATGGCAGACATAGAAACAGGCTAATGCAATAAATTAGTGAGAATCAAGAGACCTACAATCAAAACTTCCAAGGTTGGGGAGTGAGACTTTTATCATTAATATGACTTGGTTACCAATAATACATTTCATCAATGTGATTCTCTAGTAATCCTTAAGAAACTTTTATGAACAAGAGAACTAAAAATGTGATGATGTCATGTTATAGTGAATTATGACCTTTTTTATTACAGTTGTAGCATTTATTCAATAAGGACTAGTTCCTTTTATTTTTAAAGGAAAATAACTGAAGCAGCCCATGGACAAAAGATTATTTCCAAGTAAAAAAAAAAAAAATTAACAGAGGAGGAAACTATTCCCATGAGTGTAATAATTTGACAATAATCTGCTATACTTAACTAAGAGATGCATAACATAAACTTGGTTCATCACATGACATGAGCTCTACACCTTCATAACAACATACTATCTAGTTGTACTAGAATGATTCCAGTGAGAAGTCATTTTCAAACTTGACAAGTTTATTCGATAGTCCCTTCAAGAGTTATCAGCTATATCGACCAATTTACGCATATACTTATAGTAAATGAGGAGGGGACAATCAGATTCAATAGGCAGCACTTGAACAAGCAACTAGAATAATATATAAACTATATTCGATACAGACTGAAACATAACCAAAGACAAGGGTGATAGATGTTATATTCAAATACAAGACAAGCCGCAAAATTTGAATTGCAATCATATTCCTAAACTAAATTTTCAAAGAGAGGCCGCACATACGAAATATGGAATGAAAGACAAACCTACGCAAACATAAAGGAAGATTAAAATAAGTTTAAATCAAAGCAGACTTATATGGTTCTTAGTTGAAACTTGTGATATCTTAAACAAGCATACACTTTAACGGCTTCTTGCTATATATGTTTTGTTTTTGTATTCAAGAAAGCATAATAAAGTAAACAAGCATGATTTTTGATGAACAAAGAAGGATATGAACCCGAGAAGGAAGATGGTACAACATATTAGAGTCGAAATAAGCATGAGAAACATCCAAGCCATGCCTAGTTAACTAACTCAAGATTTAACAGAAAATAAAGTTATTTCCAACTTTAAATCAAATCATGAATCCTAACGAATAGAAGAAGAAAATAACTAGGAATGACATCTAATTTTGAGCAACTAAAGAAAGGGAATTCAAGAGTTATATAATCAGATCAAACTTGCTAGTAGTTAGGGGCAACGAGAAGAACTTTAAATTAAGATAAACAACAACGATTCTGCCCATCTTTTAATTTACTCTTAATATCAAAATAGAATCTAATCTAATGAATATACCACATGCTCAGGCGTCTGAACAATTCGCTATCAAACAGATGCTAGTTAAAAATTTAGTCGAGATCGGTTTATATTACATCCAAACTAGCTGCCTGCTTCTCCTATTAGCATGGATTAAAATATGATAAGTTGCCTCGAATCAGTAACACAAACATGATTTTAGCTTTAAGACTTGAGCTTTCCTCACATTCGATATTTCAAAATTGTATCGATATTAATAAAATATGTTAGTAACAACCTCATTGCATATTTTTATAGCAAACGTTCCAACAGATTACATTAAGACCAAAACAAAATGAAAAGATTTGACGAAAAACATTACCTTTTGTCAAGCAGCAAACAGGGGCTTTGACGTCAAAGGATTCCGACTTTAAACTCGAACTTTGGACTTGGGTTCGAAGCCAAAATATAAAGAAAAAAAAGGATGAAAGGTTCTCGAACTATTGTTCTTGAAGTGTATTGTTTCTATCTTTTCTCTATTGCTTGAATATTTTGAATCCTTGCTCCTTGATCTTCAAAGGGAAAACACCTGCCTTTTATAGGCCAAAATCAGAGTCCAAAATTCAAATTTGAAAACTAAAATAATGCTGGAAAACAGAGAGTTGCAACTTGATATCAAAATCAATCATTACTTTTCAGATTTTGATCAGTTGGACTAATTTAGACCACGAATTTTGAAAATATTTTAAACAAAAACCCGGTCAGAACAGAGGTGTAGGCAGCGTAGGGGTCTGCTTTTCATCAGAAAAAGGTGATGGAGAAGATGTAAAGCTGATAGGAGGGAGTTATGATTGATGGACGGCAGATGAGCGTAGTTGAAAACCGCCGGATATTGTTGCTTGCCGGCGGTTCACGACTGTTCTTGATGGGACGAGTCGAAAGGAGCAGGGGAAGAAGCGTAGGGGTCTAAGGGAGAGGAAGAGCATGATGGGGAAGAAGAACGTGATTTCTGGGTAAACACAGAGTATAGAGGGCGGTAAAGTCTATTTTGGGAAGGCTGAAAAGTCTTGGTTATTTTGGGCCGTCTAATCGTTTGATCGGACGGTCAAAATTAATCAAGAGTTAAATATATATATATATATATATATATATATATATAGATGTTGAATTAAATTGGGCCCTTAGATTAAATCGGACGGTTGAGATCGAATATGAACAAGCACAATTCATGTGCTTCTTATGTGGCACGTGTGGATTAGCCAAATTAAAATACTTGGATTGCCAAGTTTTGTTCAAATTAAATTTATTTAAATTATAACCTTGTTTTATTAAATAGCCATAATTTATTAAATTAAAAATAATAATTTTGCAAGACTAGCTTAGTAGATAAAATTAGTCACTCTAAAAAATAAAATAAATATAAATTAGTAACTCATTAATTAATTAAGCCTTCCTAATTTTTAAAAAAATTGTCAAAAAATGTTTATTGCAACAATAGAAATTATATATAATTAGAAAAATCGAGTAACCCTTAAGAACAACATTTATTTGACGTGAAATTTAAAAAATGATAAAGTAAGTAGTAATATAATATATTTAATTTTTTTTATAAAAAGAGTATTTATGAAATAAATTTTATCAAATAAAATAAATAATTAAAAAATCTTTTCGTATTCCTACAAAAATTTCATAACATATATATATTTTTATTTTTTTATTTTTATTATTATTATTAAAACTTTGGTAAACAAATGTGGGGAGCCAAAATTGGGTGTCAACACTCCTCTGGTTCATGCGTCATATCCTACCGTTCGTCAAGCATTACCATCATTTGTTTTAAAGTCTAGTAAATCTTCTAGTTTATGCACTACTTGTGCAGTCAGCAAAAGTCATAAGGTCCCTTTTAGTGAGTCTAGTTTTCAGGCCTCCGACCCTCTTGATTTAATTTGTTCAGATGTTTGGGGTCCTGCCCCAATTGTCTCTAATGATAGTTATTGTTATTACGTGATCTTTTTCGATCACTTTAGTAAATATACTTGGATATATTTTCTTCGCTTTAGGTCTGATGTTCTCTTTGTGTTTATTCAATTTCGTACCTTGGTTGAAAAATATTTTGATTGTTCAATTAAATCTTTTCAAGCTGACTGGGGTGGAGAGTTTCAAGCCTTGACAAGTTACTTACGTGATAATGAAATTACACAACGTTCTTCTTGTCCTTATACGCATGAACAAAATGGTTGTGCTGAACGCAAACATAGATATATAGTCGAAACTGGTAGAGCATTACTACATCATGCTAATGTTCCCTCTCATTTTTGGACTAATGCTTTTGAAACTGCAGTCTACACCATTAATAGATTACCTACGCCAAGACTGCAAAATCAATCCCCTTTTTTGATACTATTCGAAATGATCTAGATTATTCTCTATTGCGTGTGTTTGGTTGTCTTTGCTTTCCTTGGATTCGTCCTTATACGAATGACAAATTATCACCTCGCTCTAAACCTTGTGTGTTCTTGCGATACAATAAAATTCATAAAGGATATAAATGTTTTGATCCTACTTCTTCCAATTTTTTTGTATCTCGTCATGTTATTTCTCATGAAAGTGTGTTTCCTTTTTCATCATAGAATGCTATGGTGCCCGAAACATCAACCAATGCCACCACCGATCCTCTCACGTTACACCTTCTAGTTACATCTCCGCTTCTAGTTTTGCCAACCTCCCAACCACATTCACAATCTAGTCAAATTGGTTCTACGCCTACAACTACATCTGGAACTCCGCAACCTTCACCACTACACTCATCTGCTAATGAAATTTCTCCATGTGTTGACCTCTCTAAGTGTGACTTGTCGGTTGTTGCCTCTGACTATATTCCTTCTTTGTTGCCTTCAACACCAGCTCATCGAATGGTTACTCGATCTCAAATAGGTTCGTTGAAGCCGCAACAACCATTCTCCATGTCTGTTATTACTTCTTCATTTGATAACGTACATGTTACACTCAGGCTATTAAGACTAAACATTGGCGCAATGCTATGGCTGAGGAGTATAATGCCCTAATACAAAATGACACATGGCAGTTTGTGCCTCATTCTCCATCACAAAATATCATTGGTTGTTGATGGATATTTAAGACAAAATTGAAGGCTTATGGTTCATTAGATCGTTACAAGGCACGTATCATTGCAAAAGGATATCATCAACGACTTGGGGTTGATTTTGTGGATACATTTAGTCCAGTTGTTAAGCCTGCTACTATTCGTTTGTTACTCTCGTTGGTTGTAACTAACAGTTGGCATATAATACAACTAGACATATCTAATGTTTTTCTTCATGGAAACTTGGATGAGACGGTATATATGTCTCAACCTCCTGGTTTTGCTGACCCCTCTCATCCTGATCATGTCTGCCTCCTCAAGCGCTCTCTCTATGGTCTCAAACAAACCCCTCGAATGTGGAGCAAACGACTCACTGATGCTCTTCTTTCACTTGGGTTCATGGATTCTAAGACTGATACTTCTCTATTCTCTATGTCCACTCCAGGTGACAAGATTTTTTGCTTGATATATGTGGATGATATTTAGTAATGGGTAATAATCTTGTACGTATCAAGGCTTTGGTTGCTCAACTTCCATCTCAATTTGCTGTCCGCGATTTAGGGACCTTGTCCTATTTTTTGGGTATTGCAGCAACTTGGACGAAATAAGGATTATTTCTATCGCAACACAAGTATGTCACTGAGCTCCTTCGCCGAGCACAAATGGACTTATGCAGTCCTGTTACTACTCAAATTTCCCCTGCTTCGAAGCTTTCCTCTTTTGGTGGAATTCCGTTGAGTGATCCTACTATGTATAGTAGTATAGTTGGTGCCCTACAATACTTGACATTCACTCGTCCTAACATAGCTTACGCAGTAAATAAAGTTTCACAATTTATGCACTGTCCTATGGACACTCATTGGGTGGCAGTGAAGCGTATTTTGCGATATATCAAATTTACATCTGCTCATGGTCAATTCTTATCACGTACCTCGACCACCCTACTTCATGGTTACATAGATTCTGATTGGGGCGGTGATATGGATGATCGAAAGTCTACCACTGGTTTTGTGATATATATTGGCAACCACTTGATCTCATGGTCTTCACGGAAGCAACGTGTTGTCCCCAGATCGAGTACTGAGGCTGAATATAGAACCCTGGCAGTTGCAACTTCGAAACTCACTTGGGTTGAGTTCCTTCTTCGTGAGATTGGTTGCTTCACCTCTTCTACTCATATTCTTTGGTGTGATAATTTGAGTGCTACATACCTGACTGTCAATCCCATTTTTCATTCTCGTACAAAGCACATGGAGATTGATTTCCATTTTGTTCGAGACAAGGTTCGTGCTAAATCTCTTTCGGTTCGTTATGTCAGTTCACATGATCAAATAGCTGATTTACTGATTAAGCCATTGTCGAAGTCACGATTTCATGAATTAAAGTTCAAGTTGATAGTGGTTCAGCACCCTGCTCGACTTGAGGTAAAATGATGAAGGATAATATTGGTAAGTTCTATTACGTCTTGGTTTCTTGTATCCTAGTATGTATAGGCTTTTGGTCTTGCTGTACCTAAGTCATCTAGGACTCTTGGTTATTCTCTATGTGTATATATATCCTCGTGTACGCTGAACATTATTATTGAAGAAGAGTTTCTTACAGATTTGTGAGTTTGTAAGTTGCTGAATTTGCTAAAAAAACCTATGAAAATGGCTCTAAAATGATTTGGAGAATTTCTCTCTCTCTACAAATGGGATGTATAATGATATGGCTCATTGGCATGATATAATTGGTCATTTAATCCATATGGACACACTTAGTTAACACTTGTTTAAAGTCAACAAAAAATTATGAAAAATATCAAAATGACATAACGGACCGGACATGAGGTATTACTATCTTATAAAAGGGAGTTCAATTGTCAAAGAAGGCAGCAAATCAACATATTTGTTTTGGCAATTTGAGGGTACTTCCGTAAATTAGCATAACACGGCTAAGGGGTTAAACTGATCCATTAACATAGTGGTATCAACTATCAATACCTTGTTTCATGTTCTTCTTGAAATCAATTGAGTTGCATTGAAATCACATAAATTGAATTACCAAATACAGTATTTATCAGTTCCACTTTTAGGTGAATTTTCATTTTCATTAGAGAGTGTTTGCTCCAACTAGATCAATAGTTACTTTTCTTAAAATTCTTGATCAGGTGAAGAATAAATTCATTGATTTTGTTTCTTTACCATTTTATTTGCATAAATCAAATGCGAGAACTTGATACACAAAACAACAAAGTGAATCCCCTTTTATTTCTTTTATGGCTGAAGAATAACTTTAATTGTTTTGGCTGTGACTGTGACTCAAGTTATCATTACGTAAACAAGAGTGTTGGACAATGATCACCTAAATGGATGAAAAAACAACGTAACAGCCGCTCAAACAACTCTACAACAAGTTAATTCGGACAAAAAAAATTAACGTATTTGTTGATCTGGATCAGAAAATTAACTACACTAATGCTATTGCGACACCTCGAGGGAATGCTGAATCTTTCAAGGTTGATGCATGCATTTATACAATGCTCAAGGTTGAGGGGCTATTTCATAATTCTCCAGATGATAACTCCCATTAATACTTAAAGAATTTCATTGGTATATGTGATACATAAGTTGGCTAATGTCTCTAACGTCGCTATCAGATCGAGGACATTCAAGTACTCCCTCACGGGAGAAGTAAGAACTTTGATCCATAACTTGCCATCAATCTCCATCACTATATGAATGGAGTTGGTGAGCATATACTTGAAGAAGTGGTTTGCTCCAATAAAAAAAGACAAGAGTTGTGAGACAAGATATTTCACTCCAAAAAGGTAGCTAAGGATTACGTATATGCAGTGTGAAAGCAGTTCTAGCAATACATCCAAAAATCATCAAATCATGAGTTTCCAGAGCACATTCTTATGAAAAAAGTTCTATATGGATCTTGATGTCTTGAATCAATTTGTAGCCAACAACACGTGTGATGGTTGTTTTATGGTTAAGTCATACGTCCGAGTTCACAATCTAATAGACAAAGTGATGAAACACAACTAAGCATGGGAATCATCGAACAATAATGGTGGTATCTCTTATGATAATCCCTTACTCATTGTGATTATCAAGGAGAATCGGGATCGTGATCAACTAGACTCTAATATGGCCATCAATATTGTTCTTCTGATCAATAAGTTTGTAAAAAGTGATTTGAAAAAGGTTGAGTTGATTTGTAAGAGTGTTAATTTGTATATAGCTCTATGAAGGTAGATATCTAACTCATATAAAACAATCCTTCTCATGAGCAGAACAATTCTAATTTGGAAGGTATGCTTTAAAAAAAAATGTAGAACCAAGAAAGAATAGATGCTACAATTCACAACATGTCTAAAACGTACTGACTTTATCCAAAAGCTTGAATTTCATATGAGACACATCTCTAGAGAGCAAAGTGTCACGGACTTAGAGTTTTACTAAAGCTCCGTGCGGCACTTGACAACTTACTCACGAATCTTTCACGATCTTGTAAGCTCAAGTAAGCCCTTTATACTAAGATCGCTAAGGAAATGAAAAGGAAGACTTAGAGAATTTTGGAAGAAGGCTTATATTGCTTGGAAGAATGCTCTACAAGTTGCTTGGAGACTTACAACTTTCTTGGTGCCTAGCAAATGAGGGCACCTCTATTTATACTAACTCCTAGGGACTAAAGTGCAATTAATATTTACTTTCTAAGTCCCTAAACTTATTTACACTTTGGTCCCTTTTCTAGAAAGTCCTACACTTTCTAGGATTTTCCAAAGCTTTCCAAGAAAATATATAAAGCATTCTAGAGCCTTCTTGAATCCTCTACAAGGTTCTAGAGTCTCCCGTAAACCTCTCCACAACTCTAGACCCTTCCGCCCCTATCCGGGCGCCAAAATTTGACTGTGAAGTGGCGGGACGTGACAAAAGTCTACCTAAAAAGGATATCTTCCAAGTAACATCATTGACAAGCAGTTAAAATATGACGATTACAACTAGGAACAACAAGTTATTCCCAGATAAGATAGAGAAGGCTAAAGTTGTTGTAGGAGTTATAATTGCTTAGGATAAAGCTTTTATTTCGACATTTGTTCAAGAGGGTAATAATTTCAAAATCAAGGAGGAAGTTGTGGAGGTGTCGAACCTTTATCGCTCATGTAATAATCTTGAAGGTTATTTTTAACAAATTATCGTTTTACCCCTCCCGATAGAGGCCCTGAGTCATGTTTGATCAATTTATAAAGTTTTAGTTTTGAAATTTTATTGAAAAGTTATGACCTTTGGAAGTTTTTGGAAGTTTAAAGTTGTTAAAAGTAATTTTTGATAACAACCGATGAGTCTCGAAATGGGATTTTGTTAGTTCCATTAGCTCTGAAATACGAAATTTGGTCCTAGAGTGTTGTCGTTTTCTATTTCGGAGTTGTTTCGTGGATTTGAGCCCTTGAGTTGGAAATTTAAGTGTATTTAGACTATGAGTTAACTTTGGTCAACATTTAGAGTTCGAACGCTCAGATCAATTTTTTTAATAATTTCATTAAATTTGGGGGAGGACTTTAGGCCTAGGTGAGGTCTTGGTTGAATTTTTAGAGGTTTCAAGAACAGTTTGGTACTTACGAGTGAAAGTTAGTTTATTGTGCCTTTCACGGGTTTCGGTTCAAGGAGACCTCGTCCGTGTTTTGATGATTCCATTGAGTTTGGAACGTCAAATTTAATAGAGTAACATAATTGATTTGTGTGAATGGGATTCCGAATGAATCCCAAGAGTCCATTAGGTGTCTTGTTGTTGAGTGTTGTGTTGTTGGTTTGCAGTTGCTGGTGCCTAACTCTTCGTGTTTGTGAAGATGGTGACCGTATTCGCGAAGCATAATGTGTGGGAACCTTCGCATTACCAAAGGCTCGACCGCGATCGTGAAGGATCAGAGTGTTGACCTACGCATTCATAGAGGGTTGGGGACTTTACTCTTTGCGTTCGTGGGAGAGGGTCTGCATTCGCGAAGGATTAGTGAGGTCGACCTCCGCGTTCACGGAGAGTAAATGAAGGACAGTTTAATGAAATTTTCAAATCAAAATTTCTTTCCATTTCACCATTTTTTGAGCTTTGGAAACTTTTGGGAGACGATTTTAAGAGAGTTTATCAAGATAAATCATTTGGGTAAGTATTTGTGACCCTGAATCTTCATTGTCATTTATCATTTATGACTTTAAACATCAAATTCATGTTTTGGAATGTCAGAGTTTGGAGTTTTTTCAAGAACTTAAGACTTTGAGAAAATGGTGATTAAATGTTGGTTTTAACTCATTTTTAATGTAATTTTCACTATTGGGTTCCAAAATATTTAGGTAAGATGATTTTATACAAATTTTTAGATTTAATCATAATTTTGAAATGGATTTTTGGGCCAATTTGACCATGATTTTCAAAATCATTGATATAAGTGGTGTTGGTTTTGAATTCTTATTGTGATTCTATATTTGTTTAGATTGTTTATTTGGAGACCCAACAGAAAGGGAAAGATCAACTGCTTGGTTGATTGATTATTTTCTTGAGACAAGTGGACCTCTTGACCCTTTGTTAAGCATACATAATGTTGTATTCTTTATTGTGTGTGTTCAAGAGTAATGAGAATTGGTGAAAGGTTTGATATTTGTGACTTGTTCATGTTGAATGATTCTAATGATGAAAAGGGGGAAATAAAAATGCAACTTGATGGTAATTGAGGTGCGATATGTTGTGGACGATTTGAACAGTTATATTGATTCATTATTTGTAACACCTCGTATCCTAGATAGACCAAAAATACAGATTTTGAGAAGTTGCAGGTGCAACTCACGGTTGCCATCCATGGACCGTAGGTCAGACCACGGCCCGTGCTGGTGGTCTGTAGTTCACCACTGCAACCCCTCCCCAACCCAGCTCAGAAAAATCGACTAAGTCTCGACCCACGGTCCGTAGGTCAGACCACGGTTCGTGGTTTGTCCGTGGATCAAGGCCTCCTTTACCCAGACTCTGACATGAACTACGATCGACCAGAACGGACCGTTATTCGATCCAGGGCTGTAGGTCTGACTGTAGGTAAGGGTCAACAGCCAGTTAGCTGAAAATTGTGATTGGGTCAACTTCAGATGGTCATAACTTTTAGCACAAAAGGAATTATGTGTCCCATGACCTATGATATGATAGATAATTGAATCCTCTTTCCAACACCACCGAGTTTTCTAAAATTCGACCTCTCTGTAAAAAGTTATGCTTGTTTTAGTGAAGCCATGTCGGGCAGACTCGATCGACGACTCCAATCGACGGACCGTCGATTGATTGACGGCCCGTCAGTCCCGTCCGTCGATCACTCCGACAACAGTTAAGTCAGGGGTCTTTTGGTATTTTCCTATTTTGTTTAACCCCTAAGATACGTCGTTTAGACCCTAAATAATGAAATTTTAGTCAGTTTAAGCCTAGAAACATAACTAGAACTTACCTAAGTCAAATCATTAATCAATCTTAGAAGAATTAGAACGCTAAAAGGAGAAAGAGGTCAAGAACCCTAGTTCAAGAACGCAACAAGGTTCTCTCAGTTCCAGCCCCGAAATCAAAGGATTTCTCGGTGGAATTCGTCACCAGGTATGTGGGATTTCACTAGTGGGTTCCTTTCACCCATTAGGTCCCTAGTTTTCAGTCAGTTTCTTGATTTCCTTATTATGACTAGACCTAGGATTTCTTGAATGTTAGAATTATTGGGTTCTTAGCTGTTAGAATGATCCAAATCAGATGAGTATGTTAATATTCAGTTTGTTGCATGAATTCTAGAACTCTAGCTATGTATTTCTTTAGTTCTTGAATTACACATGCTAGGTTAGATATTTCAGTCATTCAGTTATACATGCCTCAGTTATTAATGCATCAATATCAGTTTAATTATTGCATTCTCAGTTTGCATGTTCAGTTCGAGCTAT
>JAJOOS010032087.1:0-12368 GCA_029582725.1 Solanum chiquidenum
ATGAAGATTGGAATGGAGAATTTGAAGCTTGAGATTGAGCCTTGAATCCGGAATTAGAGCTTGAGATGTTTGAATTTGGTTGAGGATCTTGGAGGAATTTGGAGAGGTCTTAGAGAGTGTTTTTGAGTGTTTTGAAGCTAGAAAAGAAATGACTAAGTATGAGACATATCCCCTTTTTATAAAAGAAAAACGTCTCTGCCCGCTACAGTAACTTTAGCTACTGGAATTTGCAATTCTGCTTTGACAGGTTTTACGAAAATGGTCATAACTCCCTCATCCTAACTCGGAATGAGGTGAAACCAAGTGCATTGGAAAGCTAACTCATAGAGGTTTAATTTAATAGGTTACGGCCCTTCCAGTTCTCTGTGTGCTAAGAGATATGCCCCTTTAAAGTTGACCCTGAAAATCGCATTTTTTGCGATTTTCGAATTTTGATACGGTTGCTCTAAAATTCAGGTTAGACCCATCTACCACTCAATTTGACCCCCTGAATAAGAATATGAAGTCGAATTTCCGAAATCATGCACGGATTTTGAGATATATGGAAATTACAATTATAGGTGTTTCCGAAGCACATTTTCGGGCATTTTTGGGGTCGTTTCAGTTCCTTTTTGCCTGCTAGTGTCCTTGCTTTTCTCCTCAATCCCTATACCTGAAAATCAAGGTATTAACATCAGTTTATAGCATAAATTAGGCATTTGAGGACACTAAATCTATCAAAACAAAGCCCTAAATGAGTCCAAATCCTGGACTCATTGATGTTTGCATAATCAAGACACAACTTCCAATGCAAGTGTTTACGATCGTACAATAGTATAATAACCCAACCAAGGGTTGGGATCGTTCCCACAGGGAGTGGTTTTGAGAATTAGTAGAGAAATAAAATTTAGTTCTAATTATTCATAGCTAAAAATATTGTCGAATACAAACATACTAAATTAAAGGGGTGACACAAAAGTGTCAATTAATAATGGCAGTTTTGTCACAAGTAAGTAAAAACAGCAAAAACAGCAAAAACAGTGAAAAGAATGAAAGATGCTAATATGGAGATGGGATTCTTGGGATGTGATAGGAATACGTGATAGACTAAATTATTAGGCACATGTTTTTTACAATAAATCTGTTGAATATTTGTGACTAGGTGAGACTATAGTGGGGTAAATTCACTCTCAAGCAACTTACCCCAAATCAAATGGGTTCCTCTCGGACACCCACTCGCTGCATGAAGAACAGCCTCCGCCTTGGCCCACTCACTCTCTCGAGCTGAGCGTATGGGAATGAGACTAGGATTCACTCTCTTGAGCTGAACCTCATGTCGATCCACTCCCACCGGCCATCAATTTAGTAGTCTTAGTTTTACGTCCTCTCTCTAGAGCAGGTCGAAAACACAAAGGTGAAATCGTATTTCCAACTACAATTTCATTAAATTCCACCACAAGTACTAAACAAAATCACATCAAAACAACAAATAAACCACCAACAAGCAAGACCCAACAACTAATCTAACCCATATTCACAAAATCACACCCCAAGAATTGGGGTTTTAGCTAGACATGCTAAAGAGATACAAATTTATACCAAAATGAGTTTGTGTTCAAATGGGTATGAAAATTTAAGTCTCAAAACAAGTCAAGAGTGAAGAATCCACAAGACCCAAGTCCAAAATCTTGGAGTTGAAATCATTTAAACCTTCAAGTTCTTCAAAACCCTCTCCAAAACTCAAAAATAAAAGCCAAGTCTGAAAAATTACTGTTCAGAGCTAAAAATTCAATCCTAAAATAATAATTCTCAACGAGTATTTATAGTTTTCAAAAATCTGTGCTGCAGCGAATCATTCGGTGTCGTTAGTCGAGATCGCTGATCAACTCAGCGATACGCCCTTTGGTAGGTTTTATCGCCGTCTTGCTCTATCCTTCAACATCGTTGTGTTTTGGATCATTGGGCGACATAGTACTATTTTTCGGAACTGCTCGGCGACTGACTGCTCTTTTTCACCGCCAATTTGATCCTTTCCTTCAGGGAGCAGCATGCTGGAGAAAAACGCGAGACTAAGATCTTTTGGCAATTCGCTAAATGGGATCATCGATTCGTAGATCTTCATTTCTTCATTCTTTTCATCTGCCTTTGTTTCTTTGTGCTAAGTAGTGTCCATGCTTTCCCTCAAACTCCAAATACCTGAACCTTAAGGGTTTTCATCAGATATTGAGACAAAATATGCATTTGAGTACACTAATTCTATCAAAATATAGCCCTAAATGAGTCCAATTTGTGGACTCATCAACACCCCCAACTTAAAGTTTTGCTTGTTCTCAAGCAAACTCAAGTTTAGTTGTTCAAAAAGGAGGTCTCAAACAGTGCTACACAAGACTCAATCATGAATGCACACAACAAGACTCAATTTACCTATGCAAAGATCCAATGTGTACCCAAAGATTCAAGTTGTGACACACCAACACCAAAGAATATCATGCTTATAATACTTGCTTCAAATGCAAGTTCAAGCTCAACCAAAGTGTTCAAATGCCCTCACACAAGGAATGATTCCATATTCACACACAATGGTTTGCAATTTAGACTTTCGAAATCAAATGCAAAGCTCACTCTCACAAGGAAGAACACAATGTATGCTTTCACCCATAGGTTTGCCCGTATTTTCCGATCAGCATTTGTTTCGGCTCACTCAAGATCAAAAAGGTCTTTTCAAGGCTTGTAATGGGGTTGAGTGCAAAGGTATGGTCATTTTAGCTCGGTGACTTTCATCCTCATGAAATGTGGTGCTCACAACACTTTCGTTCCTTTTCCTTCATCATTCTATTTAGTGCTCATAAGTCCTCCTATTATGCACTTTCCATGGATTGTTTGGAAACTCCATTTTCTTCATGTTTTCACAACTTTATTCCACTTCTTTTTCATTCTTTTTTTTTTTTTTGTATGGAGGGGTTCCATTTTAAAAAAAAATCATGGGTAAGAAGGACTTTCTTGCACTTCTTGATTTACCTTTTCTTTTCAGCACACGCCCAACTTAGGCTTTTGGCCTTAGTTGGCTATTCAAACTAACCACAACTTCATGAGGATTATGGGTAATGGATAAAGAAAGGTTATGATTTCATCAAGTTTCTTCCAAAGAAAGGTAAGGCTCAATGGTTTGTTCAAGAGAGGTTCACACACTCACAAGGTAGGCCACAAAAGAGGTATATGTCAAATTGGCTCACACTCTTCGAAGTTGCCTAAGATCATATCAAGATATAGCATTACTTAGTCGATTGGACCAACAGGGAAAATTCTAGGATCTATCATGCATAGTTCAAAGTAAGCTCATCACATTAGGCATTGACACTACAGTCAAACAAGACTCCACACTTTTGCTAGTGTGCAATGATCATCACAAGAGACTCAATTTGATACATGGCTAATCACAATGAGATGCAAAGAGATCACATATTGTCTATGCGACTTCATTTGGCCTCATCGTATCCACACATTTATGTTTGTTCAATTGAGAGCACTATTTGAGTCATCGATATTGATCGGTAGGGCTGGGTGAGAAATGGTTCCCTCTTGCCTATAAACTTTCCCCGGCCTAGACTCAAATTTTGCAAAAGAATAGCCACATTCAACACAGAAGGGGTGACAAGTTTTTCGGAAGGGTCAAAAATCATTTTGCAATTTAAAACAAGGAGCCATAAGGTCAAATATCCACAAAAATAGTGTATAGACACAATAGTATATCACAACCCAAATGTAAACAAAACATGAACATCAATAGCACACAAAGGTGGGCCTCTCACCCCACCACAAATAAAAATATTTGTCCTCAAATGCAAATAACAGAATATCCAGAATTTAGAATAAAGAAAGACAGAGATGGAGGTAGAAAAAAATCCTGTCTACACAGTCTCTCCATTTATCTGGGCATCAGTGCCCGATGTGTCAGCCTAGAATTTAATAATGGCCCACGAACCTTCTCTAGAAGATTTAGCGGCAACTGACTTACTATGATTGTCCAAGTCATGAGCCGCCAAAAAGGAGTGGATAGCTGTGAAGAATCCATGTCTCCACGAAGGAATAGTGGGGTCTCAGGGATTTGTTCTCTTGCTGGCACTGGGCTTCTTTCCCTCATTATCCATTTTTGGAGGATTTGTTGCCTTTGTATTTTTCTTGAAATTTTTTGCTCTTGTTTGTCGGGGTGGGATATCTCTTCCAGCTACTTTCGGCCTAGCCATTTCTGCAAAGCTTCGAGAAAAAGTTAGAAAGTATTCAGACAAAAGCAAGGTAGTTCAATTGCAAAATCACTTTGCTGAACCAGTTGGCGAAGCGCGCACTTACTTCGGTGGCTCATCGAGTGCAGTGCATAGAGAATACAAGGGTGCAAACAAAGGGAGAACATGCAATCTTTTGGCGACATCATGCTTCTCGCCGAAAGTTACAGAACTCAACATCATATTTGGCATTAAATTAAAGGCGAGATGGAGATTTAAGGCGAACTGCCGAGTGATTCGGTGAGCTTGACCCAGCTCTCCAAATGACCCAACGTGCATGCTTTTGACCCAACTTCCCGAATTCAACTTTGCAACCCCTGGAAACAAAATTAAGGCATGCACAACTCAAATTAGGCGTAGACCAGCGACAACTATGCACAACCCACAATTTTCATTCAATTTAAAGTGCAACCTTCAGGAATTCACTATTTAACTTAGTACGGGCAAAATTTGCAAACCTAGCAGGCAAACAAATATTCTAATCCTACTAGAGAGGACCAACACACTTTAACAAAGTAATGTCATCGCATTTGAGCACAACTTTTGAGAAAAGGGACATAGGGCTCGGAAACCAACCTTGGATGCTGATTAAGATGCTACTGAGATGCTAGGCGGCAACGCAATCCAGATCCAAGCACAATTTAATAACCAAAATACAATAGAGATGCAGCGATACTGAGAATAATACTATGTGCGAGTTTGTAAAGTTTGAAAATGAGGGAGAGCATAGGAAATTGGAAATTTTAAACCTTTTCCTTGAAAAACTATCCATTTCTTGCCCACTCAGTGACATTAGTTGTGAGCCCCAAATCATTCGGCGTTACGCCGAGCAATCACCTTCCTCACCGAGTTTTAAAGAATCCTCCAGTTAATGTGGGCATCCAAACGGCGATACAAATTAGGGTCATCGAGCTGATCGGCGACTCGCCACTCATGTCTTTGGCCCCCCTGAGTTTTACAGACCCCAAACACAAGCTGGTATGGATCAAACAACGGTGTAAGTCAAGTCGCCTAATACTTCGACGACTCACCAACTAATATTTTCCTCGCCAATTTCTTTCTTTCCAAATGCTTCCCACACTTCTTCCTGCACAATTAACACACCATTATTGCTAAAACCAACACAAAGCAATATAAGGTTTTAGGGTGCCTCCCAAACAATGCCTTAGTTAACGTCGGGGCACAAAGTAAGTCAACAACTATTCTTCATCCTCGGAGTCAACCATGGTGTAGTTAGGCGAGTCGTCGGTGAATGGTGGATAGCGACCTGTCATCAAATGGGTGATTTGAGCATCCTGTAGCTGAATAGTCATGGAGTTTGAGGTAGACATTTCATTCAGCATTTCAATGTTGTCCTTCATCTCATTCAACTTCTTGTTTTTTTCTTCAAGTTGTTGTTGAATAAGTTAAAGGGATTTATTATTTTGTACGCCCCCATGTTTCTTTTCGTGTTTACATTCGCGAAGGGAGAAGTGCTTTTCCTTTTCCATGGCTTGTACTTCCAACTCCATGAATCGTTTGGATAGAACATCCAACTGAGTAATTTGTGCATCCCACTCTTGCTTCCTTTTGGCTTCCTTGTTGGTTTCAGCCATACCATCAAGGATTTTTGCGGCGACTTCGTAGGGTTGGTGTAGCATACCCCCCGCGCAAAGTTGATCGGCTATACTTCTATTTTCGGGTCCAAGACCCCTATAGGAGCACTCCAGTAGCGACTTATTAGTCATTCCATGAGATGGGCAAGGTTGTAGCACTGCTTGGAACTTCAACCACATTTACTGAATTGTCTCATCCCTGGTTTGTTTGAATGTTAGGAGGTTGTCCCTAAGGTTTAATAGTTTCAGGAGGGGGTGATCCGTGTGGTACCCATAATGATTATCCATTCTTATTTCCCTGCTTTGATATTCAAACAGGAAAAACAAAACTACAACTAAGGTAAGTAAAACTATATCTAAGAATAACAAAAAAATTCTATTAAACTAACAATTCTCAAATAACACCACTCACCGGCAACAGTGCCATTTTGATGTTTGCATAATCAAGACACAACTTCCAATGCAAGTGTCTACGATCGTACAATAGTATAATAACCAAACCAAGGGTTGGGATCGTTCCCACAGGGAGTGGTTTTGAGAGTTAGTAGAAAAATAAAATTTAGTTCTAATTAGTCATAGCTGAAAACATTGTCGAATACAAACATACTAAATTAAAGGGGTGACACAAAAATGTCAATTAATAATGGGGGTGTTGTAACAAGTAAGTAAAAACAGCAAAAACAGTGAAAATAAAGAAAGATACTAATATGGAGATGGGATTCTTGGGATGCAATAGGAATACGGGATAGACTAAATTATTGGGTACATGCTTTTGACAATAAATCTGTTGAATATTTGTGACTAGGCTAGACTATAGTGGGGGTAAATTCTCTCTCGAGAAACTTACCCCGAATTAAATGGGTTCCTCTCGGACACCCACTTGCCGCATGAAGAACAACCTCCGCCTTAGCCCACTCACTCTCTCGAGCTGAGTGTGTGGGACTGAGACTAGGGTTCACTCTCTCGAGCTGAACCTCATGTCGACCCACTCCCACCGACCATCAATTTAGTAGTCTTAGTTTTACGTCCTTTCTCTCAAGAAGTTGAAAACACAAAGGTGAAATCATATTTGCAACTATAATTTCATTAAATTCCAGCACAACTACTAAACGAAATCACATTTACACAACAAATAAACCACTAACAAGCAAGACCCAATAACTAATCTAACCCATATTCACAAAATCACACCCCAAGAATTGGGGTTTTAGCTAGACATGATAAAGAGATAGAAATTTATACCAAAATGAGTTTGCATTGAAATGGGTATGAAGATTTAAGTCTCAAAATAAGTCAAGAGGAAAGAATCCACAAGACCCAAGTCCAAAATCTTGGAGTTGAAACCCTTTGAACCTTCAAGTTCTTCATAACCCTCTCCAAAATTAAAACTCAAAAATAAAAACCAAGTCTAAAAAAATATTGTTCAGAGCTAAAAATTCAATCCTAAAATAATAATTCTCAACGTGTTTTATATTTTTCAAAAATCTATGCTTCAGCGTATCATTCGGCGTCGTTAGTCGAGATCGCTGATCAACTCGGCAATCCACCCTTTGGTAGGTTTCATCGCCGTCTTGCTCTATCCTTTAGCATTGTCATGTTTTGAATCATTGGGCAACATAGTAATGCTTCGTGGAACTGCTCGGTGAGAAACTGACTGCTCCTTTTCACCGCTAATTTGATCCTTTCCTTCAGGGAGCAGCACGCTGGAGAAAAAGGCGAGACTAAGATCTTTTGGCAATTCGCCAAATGGGTTCAGTGATTCGTGGATCTTCATTTCTTCATTCTTTTCAGCTGCCTTTGTTCCTTTGTGCTAAGTAGTGTCCATGCTTTCCCTCAAACTCCAAATACCTGAAACTTAAGGGGTTTCATCAGATATTGAGATAAAATATGCATTTGAGTACACTAATTCTATTAAAATATAGCCTTAAATGAGTCCAATTTGTGGACTCATCACTCATCAGACTTACCTTCAAGCAATTCACAACATTCATTTTTTATTCAATTCATTGGGAACCTCTTTTTATTCCATCATGCCATGAAGATGAACAAGACATTACCTTGAAACATATTCCTTTTCATTTTATATTCTTTTCTTCAGTTTTCTTTTTCTTGTTTTTTATATGGTCGGGTTCCATCTTTTTGACAAAGAATCTCATGCTTTATTTTTACTTGGGATATTTTCTCCTACTTACCTAAACTCCAACTTAGGCTAAAAGTAAGCTGGCTATTCAAATAAATAAATATTTCAAAAATGATTTATAGGTGAAAAGGTGTAACACTTCAGAATCTAGTAGTCTAAAAGATGTGCTAAGTGTCAAGTCATGAACTAGATAATTTGGCCTTGTCTCCCTCTATGAAGGTCCACATGGCTCGTGGTGGTGCCCATGGGCCTTGAAAGTATCTACCCAAGCTATGCTCACCTCCCATGACCACCATGATGCCTCGTGGTGGGGACCAGAGGTCGTGGTGAGGGGCTTGAAGGTGAGGCAGTGATCCCCTAGAATCTGCCTAGAAAGAGACCCTCCCAACAAGCCACTAGATGACTGGTGAAGGCCACCAAGGGCTGTGAGAGGGGTCATGCTCCTTACATACTTTTAAGAGGGAAAGTGGTGGAAAGCCAAGCCACTGGTACAAGACCACGGATGGAACCACGGCTCGTGGGAGGCACCATGGCTCGTGGTAGTCACCACGGCTTGTGGAGCCTCACGTGGTGATAGGGCAGTCCCTTGTAAGTTAGGGGCTATATGGGTCTTTTCCGATTTGAAGTGAATCAAAGCTGCGTCATTTTACCCAAGCCTAGTACCCCTATATAAGTGATTTTAACCCCAAAACTCACCCATTCAAGTCATTATTTCCAAAACCCAAAAGAAATCCCAAAGTTCTTCTCTCAAATATTTCTCTCTCTAGAACTTGAAGAAAAAGAAAGAGTTGGAGCTAGGGTTAAGATCAAGTCTCTATTCCTCAAGAATTTGTGGGATTTTTTTATCAAGGTATTATGGTCTTTCATCCATGGAGTCTCTAAGATTTCCCAACTTGAAAAGTAGAAATTCCCTAATTTGAGTTAGGGTTTTCTTCTATAGTTGTGGGTATTGATAAAGGTTGACCCAACTGATTGCGTGATGATTTTTTATGCATAATTGATAGGATCACATGTTTTTAGGATAAATTAACATGTACCCTTGCATAACCCATGTCTATAAAGATGAAATTGATGCAGATGATTTTTATGTTATGAAAGGAGAGATTGTGGGTTTAGATGTATCCCTATAGGATTGGTGAATTATGATTAGAATATCTTTGAGATTGAGGCTTATGAGATGATATGGTATTGATTGCTTAGGAGTGAAGCTTATATGATGATTATGAGATATAGGGCTTTGAGAGTAAAGCTTATATTATGAATTGATGATTTAGATGTAATTATTGTGGAAGGGATAGTTTCCATATAAATTGCTTATGTATGAATGTGAATGATTCTAGGTTGAAAGGTTTGCTCACCTAAAATGAATCTAAGAACTTAGGAATCCTGATAATAATATCTAGTTTGGATTGCTAATGTGCTACCTTAATGGATAGCTTGGATTGGTAATATGATACCTCTATGGATAGCTTGGGTTTGTAATGTGATACCTCCCTGGGTAGCTTGAATTGGTAAGGAGATGATGCCATTTCATGGTAGCTTGAATTGGTAAGGAGATTATTCCATTTCATGGTAGCTTGAATTGGTAAGGAGATGATGCCATTTCATGGCAGCTTGAATTGGTAAGGAGATTATTCCATTTCATGGTAGCTTGAATTGGTAAGGAGATGATGCCATTTCATGGTAGATTGGATGGGTGAGGAGATGACACCTTTCCATGGTAGCTTGGATGGGTGAGATGATACCTTTCCATGGTAGCTTGGATGGGTGAGATGATACCTTTCCATGGTAGCATGGATTGACAAGATGACATGCCTTCCATGGACAATGAGAACAACCAAGAATTGAATACTTCTCACATCAAGTTAGCATAGTTATAATGAAACAAGGTTACTTCAAGGAAGTTTCGTAAGTATGTCTTAAGATGATATCCACTTGTGTTGTTCATGGTTTGTGACTTATGATGTTTAACTCTTATGCTTATGTTGATGTTTATGAAAGCTATCATATTTAGTACATGTTTGTACTAACACATACTCTTTCCTATATTTCTTATCCAAATGTAGGGTCCGACGATCTCGACTCTCATTCCTGTGGCTAGGATCTTAGGCCTCGTTTAGTTTGACTAATGCTTCTGTGGCATTCATGGATTTGATTAATAGGCTGTTCAGGCAATACCTGGATATGTTTGTAATTGTGTTCATTGATGATATATTGATATATTCGAGAAGTGATGATGATCACATCATTCATTTAAGGATTGTGGTGCAAATTCTCAAAGACCAACAACTTTTTGCAAGTGTGAGTTTTGGCTAAGGTCTGTAGCTTTTCTTGGTCATATTGTTTCAAGTAAGGGTGTTGAGGTAGATCCTAAGAAGACGGATGTGGTCAAGAGTTGGCCTAGACCTCTATCACCTTCGGACATTAGAGTTTTCTTGGGTTTAGCCGGTTATTACCGAAGATTTGTTGAGGGGTTTTCTTCGATTGCCTCTTCATTGACCGCTTTAACTCAAAAGAAGGCTAAGTTCAAATGGTCCGAATTATGTGAGAAGATTTTTCAAGAGTTGAAAGATAGACTCACTTCCGCTCCGGTGTTGACTTTACCGGATGGGACATATGGTTTTTCACATGACCCAAAGGAACCCCCTAGATGTAACATGGCGTATAAAACTCCGAAGGACTCCATACAAGCCACTTAGCATATCATAACATAAGCAATAGAACAATAAGAGTAAAAACACACTTCAAGTCCAAGTATAAAATTTTCATTTAAAGAAAAAGTGGAAATCTAGATTCTAAGTCTCAACATAGCCATCTATTACAATATTCAAATAAGAAAGGGACACATACAATACAACATAGTCCAAAAGGAAATACAAGAAAAGAAACCACAAGTGAAAACATCCATCTTCGAATCATGAGGACTCACCAACAAGCTAGGAGAAATGAACAAATCCAAGCTTTAGCCACAATGAGGACCACCTTGAGAACCGAACCCTACTCTTAGGAAAAATGTAGAAAAAGTAGGCGTTAGTACAAACATGCACTAAGTATGATAGCCATGCATAAAAACATTGAAAACATGATAAAAAGGGACATTTCATTTGAAAGTATGCATTTACTAAGTTTAAACATGATTTGAGAGTTTAGAGAGTATAAGTCATAAAAACATAAGTCATAGACATAATCAATACATAGGTCATCTTAACATAAGAGAAACACTTCATAAACAACCTTAGAGCATACTTGTGCAATGCATGAATAAGACCCCATAAATCTCACCCATGGTAAGTACACCTCTTTAGGCCATTATTCATATTCTTGTTCATATTGTTGTTGTTGTGGGAAATAAGCTTTAACCGACCTGAGACCATGTAACACACCGAAAATGCTAACTAGGTGTCGCAAGTCAATAAACCACTACTTAATTACTACATATGTTTTATTCTTATTTTGGAAACTTGAAATAATGTTATATTTGCAATCTTGCTTAACATAATTGTGATCGTAATTTAAGGGATTGTATTGGGGTATTTACGTAATATACTA
The DNA here is from genome assembly GCA_029582725.1 of Solanum chiquidenum. Classification (NCBI taxonomy): domain Eukaryota; kingdom Viridiplantae; phylum Streptophyta; class Magnoliopsida; order Solanales; family Solanaceae; genus Solanum; species Solanum chiquidenum. Next base: position 11,544 of record JAJOOS010032087.1, read on the forward strand.
ATTATAATTATGTATAAATTGATAGGGAGGTGAGGGTTATACATATATGTATATATGTATGCATTTTGGGCAGCCAACCTTTTATTTTGGGCAGCCACCTTTTGGAGGCAGCTGTACATGTGACTAGCCTCACCTTTGAGACTATATTTTGACACCTCCTCTTAGGAAATTCGTCTAAGCTAAAGTATAAGTCCCTTAGAACATTATATAACCTATTGTTCTTCAAGATCACAAGAGAAAATCTTGGTCCTTTTGGCTGGAAATCGAGTTACACTCTTCTCTTTGGTAAGTAGTAAAACCTGTTTTTGAGTTGGGTAGCGTTTAGTAGATTAAGCATATCTCGTTCTGTAGAACTTTGTTTACTGTGAATTAATTTGATTTGGAAATATAATTCGTATATGTACAACTCTTATGTTGATGTTAACCTCTAAATTGGTTGTTATGGATTCGAAATATGGGACACAACATAGGACAAGTTCTGTCCAGATTTCTGATTTAGAAATCCTGTATGAACAACTGTTAGTGTATCGATGATATCTTTTTGTAAAAAATATATTTTGCGGTGATTATTGATTGTTTGCAACCTTAAGAGATGTACCTACATCTTTCATGAAGGATATGCAGTCCAGGTTTTCCGTTTTCCTTTTCAAATCTAAGTTGCGACTTGAGGTACTAGGCTGGCCAGAATCACTCTTTTGGGAGCATAGTCGTATTTGTACAGGCTAAGCTTACTTGTGATGATAGTCCTATTTTACTTCGACATTATTGAGCTGCTAGGAATTAAAGAAGTTATTTAATTGTATTTTTAAGGTTGTATATACTCGT
>JAJOOS010032088.1:0-16595 GCA_029582725.1 Solanum chiquidenum
TAAGAACAATAGCTAAACTATCTTTTATTAATCACGAATACAAATAAATAATAAAGGAGAAGAAAGAATAAACCACAATTCTCCGGCCTCCACGGCGGCTCTTCCAAAGTTCCTAAGCTAGAAGAAAATTTATATTGTGTATTGTATCTTGGTTCTTGGCACTCTCCTAAGAATAAATTTTCATCCCCTATTTATAGATAGAGAAACCCTAAATAAAATAATTGAGTTCAAGACAAAATAGGAAATCAAAACCCAATTAAATTGGGTTTGCACTGTACGCGTGATTTCTCCAAATTGTTGGCGGCAGAGGGGCGCCGGTCAATCGACACGTGGCAGCAGCAAGCCTAATTCAAATTGAATTGGCGTTCAACTTTGCACCATATATAGGAATATATTATTTTAATAAATTTAATCTATTAAGATGTCTGCTTGATTTTCTTCTTCAACTTTCCATCTTTAATTTGTTTTAGCTCCGAACTTCCTCATTTTTCAACAATTTTAATCCTACAAATAAAATACACAATTTAGGACAATTCATAAAATTTATGCTCAAAAAGGACAAATATAAATAATAAATATGAGGCAAATAATGATTAAAAATATGTATTTTGACCTCACATCAGTATTTACCTCGCCGAGTTTTACAGGACCTCCTGTTAAACTGGGTCCAAACATCGGTTTAAGTCGGGATTGCTGACCTGTTCGGCGATTCGCCGACTACTCCATGGGCTCGCCGATTTTTACAAAGTCCAACTTCATAATTTCTTGAGTCCAACGGCGGTCCCAAGAAATGCATTCGTTAACGTCGTGGTACGACACAAGTCCCCACTCAATTTTGATTCATGGGGTAGAGATGGCATAACACATGACCCATTTGGGTCTCCAGTAGCTGAATAGATATGGAATGAGAAGCAGTCATCTGATTCAGGAGTGAGATATTCTCTTCTATTTTTTTCAACACTATATCATGTTCTTCGACTTTGTGGAGAATGAGTGAGAAAATCTCTTCTACTTATCCACCCTCGTACTCTTTGGACTTTATACGCTCATTAGGGAGAATGTACCTATCTTTCTTTTGGTACGGTACTTCTAATTCCATAATCTTTTTGGCTAAGAGATCCAGCTGAGTCAATAGTGCGGCCAAAATTTGGTCCTTCTTTGTCTCCTTGTTGGTATTGGCCATATGATCAATGAGTTGGGCTGCCATTGCATAGGGTAGTCGTGTGATACCACCCAATGAAATTTGGTTAGCCACTCCTCTGTTCTCAGGACCAAGACCTCTATAGAAGCACTGCAATATCATCTTATCTGGAATTCCATGAGTTGGGCACTGCTGCAATAATTCTTTAAATCATGGCCACAACTCATGCATAGTCTCACCCTCCAATTAATTGACAGTTTGGATGTTATCCATGAGAATCATCAATCTCAAAGGAGGGTGATCCATTGGGTCACCGCTGCCACATGATATGCTCCTTTATTATGTTCTAAGCAATCAACATGAAAACAAAAACTAAAAGTAAGTGGATTCAATTATGACTAAAAAAGAACAAAATTCAACGTCACCAAAGAATCTTAACTAACACCACTCCCCGGCAGCCACACCATTTTGATTAAAAATATTTCAAAGACAATTCATCTAATTCTAAGCGTCAACGATCGTTAATCAATATATAACCCAACTAAATGAGTTGGGGTCGAATCCCATAGGGAGCGGTACATGTTTAAGATTCAATAGAGAAGTGTGAACATGGTCAAATAAGCCATAAAAATATACATTATAGAATAAAAACATAATTCAAATCAGGGGGTAACACGAATGTCAAATAAGGGGGTTTTGGTTTTAATTATCAACTACAAACAGCAAACAATACAAATTAACAATAATGAGACGGTTTCTTGGGATATGATTCGATTATAGGCTAATATAGACAAATGGGTAATTGCAATTGCTAGGAAATAATTGTATATTAGTCAGTAAGCTAATCCATAGAGGGAATAAATTTGCTCTCGAATAATTTACCCCAAATCAAGTCAATTTCTCTCGAACATCAACAAGCAAGCAAAGTAAGACCAACCCACACCTTAGTCCATTCACTCTCTCGAGCTGAATGTGTGGGATTGAGTTTAGGATTCACTCCCTCGAGCTAAACCCATATCAATCCAATACCCACTGACCATCAATCAATAAGCTTAGTTTTAAAACCTCTCTCTCGAGCAAGCCAAAAACACAAGGGTAGAACTACATTTGCAACTACAATTCTTAAATTTAACCATAATTATTGATTGAACTCACTTCTAAACAACATTTAAACTAACAATTAGCAATACCCATAAACTAAATCAGCCCATAATCACATAATCACACCTCAAGAATTGGGGTTTTAGCTAGACATTAGAAAAAGATAAAAATCGTTACCAAATGGAGTTTCCATCAACTGGGTATGATCAATTTCGTCTTTACAATGTTCCGAGTAGAAGAATCTCAAAGACCCACTTCCGATTTCTCAAAAGTGAAAAACTTCAATTTCCAAAGCTTAGGAAAAACTAGAGAAAAATTGTCTCAATACTCAGAATAATTACAATTTGAAAATGAAAATTAGCTGTAATGAAAATATGATACTAAACTAAATGTTCAAAATGTATTTATAGTAGCCAAAAATGTGTTGCAAAGAGTCACTCGGTGAAATAAGTCGGGCTCACTGATCCACTCAGTGATCTGCCCTTTGGTCAATTCCATCACCCTTCTGCCTTGGCCTTCAGCATCCTCCAGTTCTGTAATTTTGGGCGATCCAACACTGCATCGCGAAACAACTCAGTGATCCACCGACTGCTCCTTCCTTTTGCCAACTTGGTTCTTTCCTTCAGGGCTTGGCACACTGGAACTTTAGGCGGTCAAGTAGCCATTTGGCGACTAACCAAGTGGACTTGGCGATCACCAGACTTGTTTTTCTTCATTCTTTCAGCTCGCTTCGTTCCTTTTTGCAAATTAGTGCCCTTGTTTTTTTCCTCAATCCATATACATGGAAATCAAGGATTTTACATCAGTTATTTGCACATATTAAGCATTTGAGGATACTAAATCTATACAAATAAAGCCTTTAATGAGTCCAAATCTCAAACTCATCAGATGCTCCAAGGGGCACTACTTTATGAACATGCGGAGGTGCAAACCATTTGTACAAATTCAGTGGAGAATTATGCTCGACTCTACATTAGCGACATAATCAAGTTACATAGGGTTCCCTGTCTATCATCTAAGATAGAGGTCCCCACTTTATATCTAATTTTGGGAAGTCATTTCAGAAAGGTCTTGGTACTCAGGTAAATATATGTACATCATTTCATCTGCAGACGAATGGTCAGGCAGAGCGTACCATTCAGACCATACAGGACATGTTTAGAGCTTACATGATAGATTTCCAGGGTAATTGGGATGATCACCTATATCTCATAGAGTTCGCTTATAATAAAAACTTCCAATCTAGTATTTAGATGGCCCCTTATGAGGCACTGTATTGGCGTAGGTGCCGACTTGCAGTTTGTTGGTTCTAAGTAGGTGAAGTAACCTTGATTTGGCCAGATTCAGTTTATGAGGCGATGGAGAAAGTTCAACTCATCAGAGATAGACTAAAGAAAGCATAGAGTCGTTAGAAGTCCAATGCAAATATGAGGAGAAGGGACTTAGAGTTTGAAATCGATGATAGGGTTTTCCTAAAGGTGTCACCCATGAAGCAGTGATGAGATTAGGCAAGAAAGGGAAGCTTAGTCCCAGGTATAAAGGTCCTTACAGAATCCTGAAAAGGATTAGTAATGTGGCTTATGAGTTAGAGTTGCAGAAGAACTAGCAGTGGTGCTTCCTGTCTTTCACATTTCCTTGTTGAAAAATTATGTGGGTGATTTGGCATCGATAATACCTTCAGAGAGTATAGTTGTGACAGATAGTCTCACTTTTTAAGAGGTTCTAATTGTGATTCTTGATTGTCAGGTTCGTAGGCTGAGAAATAAGGAAGTCGCTTCAATAAAGGTTTTCTAGATGAGTCATTCTGTAGAGGGAGCTACCTGGGAAGCAGAAGCAACTATGATGGCCAAATATCCTCACCTATTTCCTTCTAATTCAGTTTCAGCTTGAGGTAATAGTCCCTCTACAGTCTTTCAGTTAATCTTGTGTAAATTCAGTATGAGTATCTTGTTCCTTTAGTTACCATTGCAATTCAACATATTTTTATGTTCATGGAACTCAGTTAAGTTAGATATCAGTTTCTAGTACTCAGTTGGTAGGGATTGGAGCTCTTTCCATCCAAATTCAGCTTGTTTAGTCTTCATTCGAAGGCTAATGATCCTAAGGGGTGGTGGATATTGTAACACCTCGAAAATCTCATCTAGAACTTAAAAAGAGAGAAGGGAAAAAACACAGAGGGGTCTACATGTCATGCAGAGGACCACGACCTAATCACTTTGCTCGTGGAGTTACACCAAGGGCACTATGAAGTACCACCGATACCTAGATGGTCCTTAAAGCATCACACGGACCGTAAAGTCATTCGTGAAAGGTATTTATAAGGTCTTGCATTTTGGGGTAAATTTAAACGATCATATATTTAAGAACAAAATGAATTTGGTGTCCCATGACCTATCAAACTAGAGGTATTTGAATCCTCTTTCCAACGCCACCAAGTTTGCCTAATTTTGAGCCCAAAGTAAAAAATTGTTCTTGTTTTAGTGAAGCCCTATCATGCAGGGCAGCGTCACGACCCACTAGATTGGTCGTTATGATCTAGACGGCCTATGAATCCATTTTTGAAGGTCATGTCATTAGTTTTAAGTGAGGTTGCACCCCCAAATCACTGGTTAAGGACCACAGACGTCTTAACGGTCCGTCAACCTCCACACAGACCGTGAAGTCATCCTTGAAGGATATTTGTCAGAGTTAGAGTTTGTTTTCAACTTCAAATGATCATATCATTCAGCAAAAAATAAATTAGGTGGCCCATGACCTATACAATTCAAGATCTCTAAATTCTCTTCACAACTCCATCGAGTTTGCCTAATTCCAAGCATGAAGTAAAATGAAATGCCTAAAATAGTGAAGCCATGATGGGCAGAGCATCTTCACGACCCATTTGATGGGCCGTGGTGGCCTAGACGGCCCGAAAAGCCTCTCTTGAACTCACTTCGGCAAAATTTTAATCAGTGCCGCATTGGTCTTATCTCGTATGCGTTTGGTACTTAAGTTACATCATTCACTGCTGAAACTACGTCTTTCTAATCAACCTAAGGAGAGACTACCCAGAACCCTCATTCTCACAAAATCATCCAACTTCGAAAGAAAAGGAGAGAAAGAGGTTATAGTTTCTCCCAAGAACAAGTTGAGGTCTTCTTTAAGTTCAACCAAACAATTCAAAGGATTTATCTGTAGTTCTTGTTATTAGGTATGCGGGATTTTACTAGTGGTTTTCTTTCATCCATTAGGTCCCTAGAATTCAGTCAATTTTTCATTTTGTCCATAAATTGTTTAGACCTAGGGTTCCTAAATCTTAGGGATCCACTGAAATTTATTTGGGATAGTTTTTATGTTATTGATCACATGTTTTCTGGAGAATTAATATAGTCCTAAGTATATAACCCAGAAACCCAAGCTTGTGTTACTCTTCTGTATTTCGTTAATTATCCTTGCAAGGAAGATTAATCAGACAATCATGCTTCAGAATTCGAATGCAATATCTTTTAGTACATGTATGTTGCATTCTTAGATAATTATCAGTATTTTGAGCTACTCGGTATTTCAGTTGATTTTTAGCCATACACATCAAGTTAGGAGTTGACTTCGAATCGAGTTGGACTAGGGTTCAGCATATCCTCAAGTCCCAGAACTAAGTGTCAATGTAGGTTCACAAGTCCCCTTTATTGGGCGTCAACTTTAGTGATCAGGCTACAATCATGCCTTTATACCCTTTGCAAGGTATATTGGGTCCTCTCGATGGGGCGTATATATCGGACTCTATGTTTAGCTCACGCTGTTTATGTCGGTTAATTATATTTCCCACATAATACTCATATTGCATTGACCGTGTTTTCAACATTTACTTTAGTATTCAGTTCAGCATGTTATCTTGATGATTAGTACTTGGTCATTGCATCCAACTCTATTTTAAGTTATGCCTCAGTATATCTATTTCCATGTTTAGTGATTATACTTTTTAGCTTAGTATATATCCCGCATACTCAGTACATTCAAAGTATTGACACAGAGTTTTGCGCTACATCGTTGTATAATGTAGGTTGAGGTGCTCAACACCAAGATCACACTTAGTTTGATTTTCCATCCATACTCATAAAATTAAGTGGTGAGTCCTCATAGTTCAAGGATATTTCTTTATGCTTTTTGTTTAGTTAGTTCATTATAAGTTTTAAGTATTTTTAGAGTTAGTTGGGGACTTGTCCTAGCAGCTCATTAGTATTAGAGGCTTTCGGACATAGAGTCAGTATTCACTTGTTCTGGGTTGTTCCCCATTTATATTAAGTTATATTCTCACTTTAATTTCTTTTAGTTTTAATTCACTTTACAGTTATGCTTCTACTTACTTAGTTGTATTTCACTATGCTTGTGATATGCCAAACTCGGAGTTAGCTTGGGGTCACCTGTGATCCTAGGTCCCGTGTTTCATCTAGGGGGTAACCTCGGGGAGTGACACGTGATTTGAGTATGTTCCATACCTCAGCAAGTTATAAGAGATTTCTCACAGCATGGGCGAGATGTTGTATCATCAGGAAGCTCATAGTGATGGTTGTTGGTTAGAGAATCTCCTAGATAGAGTGAAGTGTATTTCATTATCATTTTTTTATATGTACATTTTATTAAGTTAGCATATTTATTTTTAAATATTTTAAATGATTTTATCTTTACTTATGATTTATATTCAGTAGAGTATCTTGCTTCAGCTTCTTTACTTTAGTTATTTATTTTCCTCAGCTATATTACACACTCGTATATTTAATATACTCATGTCATTCGACCTGCATCTTCTTATGACGTAGATACATGTGTCTAGGATCATCAATAGGCAGTCAGTTGAGATCATTTGCACTTCTTGCATTCTGGAGGACTCCACTTTTGTCTTTCAGTTTAGTAGTATTGAGGTGTCGTGGGTCCTGTCTCGACATCCATGTTGTACTATAGAAGCTTCATTGACAGTTAATGTTGAATTTCTTTTGGTATTTCCTTTGTACTATTTGGGCAAACTATTAATGTTTTTAGAGTATTTTCAGAATATACTATTTTGAGATAGTTTGAGTTTTGAGAATTTTGAGATGTTTTGAGATTTTTTTTTATTTTTTTTTTAAAGCTTAAATCTGCTTGAGTTAGTCTTGTGCTAAAAAGTTAGCCATGACGGGTTCGATTGCGAATCAACAATGGTTCTAGAGTGTCGGCCACGTCTATGGTGTAAGATCTAGTTGTGAAATATTTTATATGGAATGAATGTATCATGATTATATTGACTATTGAGGATCTTTGTATGACATTGGGTTCATATGAATGTGAAAACTATAATAATGTTGTGCACAAAACTTGATAGTTGGGAATCGATAGTGCAGTTTTGTGCCATGCAGATGTTAGGATTTCATGCATCATTCATTCTTTGTGTATGGAAACTTTTTTTTTATTGACTCTCTCACCTTTCCTACTTAACTTGGAACTATTACTTTGGCTATGTTCCCTCATTGGATATCATTTACCTCAACTCTGGTAAAATGCCTAAGTTGAGGGTGGATGCTTTAGATATTAGAAAAGTAATATGGGATATGAAAAGAGAGAAAATGATAAAATGATGAAATTTGGTGTGGTATGATCTGAAAATATGAAGAGAAGTGAAAACGAAGTAATAAAAGTTCAAAATTTAAAAAATACAAAGAGAGAAAATGAATGGAAAAAAGAAAAATAATGTAATTAAGACACATATGAAGCATAAGGAAGAATTTATTCAGATAAAGGAAATAGGTTGCAAAAGAAAAATAAAGTAATGTGAAGATTGTCTCATGAAAATAACTATATAAATATACTTTTAGGTAACAATATGTAATCAAAGACTATCCATTAATTGAAGAAGAACAAAGATATGACGAAAAAATTGTTCTTCATAAGAACCCTATATTTTGTATAAATCGTGAATTGAAGAAATATGTTTACTTGTGGACTCAATGGGTGAAAGGATACTCATTGATGAATTCCCACATACTTTGAATTTAAAACCTTGTTGAATTTTAGGAATTCTTGGAGAAATGATTTAGGCTAGGAATTTTATAGCTTGAACTTGACAAACTCTTCTATGGAGTTCTTGGAGATTAAGTTTGGTGAGAATCTTGATTGAACACCCTAGGATTCTTGTAAATCTTTACAACATCCCAAAAGTTCTTAGCTCAGATTAGATCAGGACAATTTCAAAAAACAATAATCCAAGTCTGCATAATGTTGTCTTTTACGAGCAACATCTATGGACTTTAGATAGAATCATGAGTCATAGTTGAAGCTTAGACAAACTTCCCAAACAGGGAAAAATGGTTTGTGATCTACCATATAGGTTATGGTTCATAAACTATTTTATGGATTGTAGAATTGATCTGTACATCAACTTCAAAAACTTGGAATTTTACCTAAACAAGATGAGACATGTTTATGGATCATAAACCCTTATACGAGTGATAAATGGACTCATAGACCAAACTCTTGAACCTCAATTTTGTTCTAATTTATACTGACAAATTCTATAGATAGTAAAAGGGGCTACGGGCCATAGATTGAGAATGAGATCTTTGTTTCCCTTCTTGTCACGACCCAAGCTACCTCATAGATGTGACATTGTGAATAGAGCTTCGAAAGTCCCTAAGTAAGCCACTTGACATAAGCTTAAACTAAGAATGAATCAAAACATGATATAAGTCCTTATACCAAACATATTATAACTCATAAGCGGAAATACTATTGTCTGACATAAATCTCTAACATCATAATAGGTGGCTAGGACAAGACCCTAGCTCATTATGTAAGTCTGAAACATGGAGTGTAGCAATCCAACTATTCATGGCTGGATTGAGGAACTTCGTATCCTATATTATAAGATAATAAAGGCACAAAAGATAGTATGCGTCAGTAGATGGAATGCACCGATATGAGAGAAATGCATAAACATTGATATAAACATGATATGTATTGAGAATATGATAATGCATAACCAAGTGAAAGATATCAAAACATGATAAGCTAAATTCATAAGTCACAAGACAATGTCAATGCAAATCTATAGAAAACCTTTTCATAATCTTGAAAACATAGTCTTTTGAGGATAAACATAATCATTTGTGGAATGTTTACCGATAATTGATATAAACCATGTGATCTATACATAGAATCCAATGTCATTCCCACACCAAAAAGAGATTTTTCTACTTGCCAAGGTAAGGAACATATTCATGAGCTTAAGTGGATCCACTAGCTAGTATCAATAAAGACTACGTCCTATGGGGGCACGTAGTTATGGGACAAGGGTATCACTAGAGAACCCGACCTCTACTAACAAAAGAGCCTCCACCCAAAGTTCCCTCACTACTAAGTAACTCCCAACATAAAATACATAATCATATAATAAATTATAATACTTGTAAAAGTAAGAATCTAGCAATACCAATACAAATAATAACATCATATCATGGAATAAATCCTTTCAAAACCATGATTTCATAACATATTAATAAAAACAGTTATCTAAAGCATCAAAATAAATATTATATTTTATATTGAGAACACTTCAAAAGGGAAGAAACCTTTTTCACAAAAATGTATTGATATTTTACCAAAAAACTCTTTGAGTCATAAATTCCTCAATTTCATGATGCATGTATAATCTTCAACATCGTTCATAGTCATAAATATGCATAAGGCATGGGGTTCATATGGAATACATTGTAAATATGCAATATAGATCAATTCATACATAATAACATCAAATATGATGAATTTAGTCATAAACAATTGAACTCATGAAGAAACATGCAAAACCCTAGGAATTTAGGTTGAATTCATAGAAGAAAATTGGAGAAAATCGTAAGACTCAATGGATGAAAGGATCCATTGAAGAACTCTAGCCTTAATCCTGAAAGAGTAAACGTGAAAGCTTGATGAAACCCTAGAAATTCCTTGAATCCTTGGAAAAGAATTTTTGAGAAGAGCCTTATGAGGTATTGAGGGTTTTGATTGTATGAGAGGGAATGGATAAATTTGAAGACATAGTTTATTTATAGGACTTAAATTTAGGGTCAAAATGATATATTTTAATGTTTAAATAGGGTAGGAGAATTCCCAAATAACTCTAACTTAATAACTGCTAGAGGGACTCAATGGTTTGACCTATGGTCAGTATAAACTTCTGTAGACCGTTCTGGTCATCCGTAGAAAAAAATATTGTAGACTGGAAGTTGAGTCAAAGACCATGAGTACCTCATATGGTTCATAGGTCCATCAACAAGTCGTAGGTCTCAAATGTGGAACCCAAGTTCAAATCAAGATTTCAACATGTCTGGACCGCTTCCTACGACAACTTCCTACGGGCCGTAGGTCTTCCTATGGACCATCTTGTTGGTCCATGGGAAAAGTTGATAAACTCTGACCTTTTTAGGAATGCCTTCCTACGAACCGTAGAATCCTATATAGTCCGTAGGTTGACTAATACAAACTGGATCAACATGTTTTCTACAACATTTTTCTTTCCAATTGTAGGCATGTGATTTTTTACAAAACTTCATGTATTATACCCCTTTCGTGGATAAATATTTCTTTTCTATCTAAATTAGATATTTTTATTTTTATTTTATTTTAGTAAGTTTATTTTAAAGTATTTGAAAATTACAAAAAATAGAGTTACATTTTAGGCAAAGTTGTATTTTTCAAAAGAAAGGAAAATTTACGAAAAAATATATGTTAGTTTAATTTAGATTTAATAAAAATGATACCGTTTCTTAAAAATATTTTTAGACTAGATAATTGACTTTTCTTATAGTTTTAGTAATTCAAAATAGTTAGTTAATATTTTTATAATTATAATTTTTAATTAAAAATAAATTAACCTAAAACTATAACGAACCATTTATCCTAAATTCCCTCTAACCAATTCCTATCACATTTTCCACATCCTTAAGCCTTTCATCAACTCCCTCACATTCGTGATCAGTTATACACCTCACACCTGCACACATCCAACCACTCTCCCCATATTCAAAAACACCCACGTACATACGCAACGAACAACACACACATGAAGACACAAAAAAGAAGGAAAAATACCCACCATCGTATGCATACTCAACTCTACTCCCATACATAGAAAAATGCAGTAAAAAAACAAAACACCCCTATACAATCAGCACACTCAATAAAGGAAGAAAACACCTAGACAACACACACGCAAGAAACAAAATAAAAGACCAGGAGAAAAACATATCCAGAATTTAAGTTGGAGTTTGACGTTTTTCTTGCAGTTTTGAGTTGGTGGTTCTTGAATCTTGTATTTTTCACTCGTTAATTAATTTTCACAAAGGGTAACACTTGAACTTCTTTGTATGGTTTGATTTCACAAATATATAAGATAAAATTCTAATATTCTGAATTTGCTCGAATTTTGTGTATTTGATTTTGATATTACAATGTTGACATATAAATGTTTAATTCTTACATATCGCTAAACAATAAAGATTTTTAGAATGTTGAAACTATTTATTCTAATATTTTATGAGTGATAGATTTACATTCATTTGAGGCCTATTTGGCTCATCAATTTGTGTCCTCAATGCCTAATTTTATCTTATTCTAACGATATTTTGATGATATGAAATTATGAAGGCTAAGGGACAAGGCAAGGATGAATATGTTAAACAAAGGCCAAAACATAAAAAGAAGTGTAAACTCCACATTGGTGATCACCTACAGTGAAGGGCAGATCACCCAATGGGTATGAACTCGCCCAAAGTGACAGTGCACAACGATTGAATTAATTGAAGCAGGTCAGTGGAGTAAAAGAGGAACAGTGACTTGCTGAATGCAAAGGGAGAACAAGGTCATTATCACCGAAAGTGACTGTACTTGGAGAAAAAATGAAGGCTTAAAAAGAGGAAAAAATATTGATCGGTGATACGCCGAACGTGAAAGGCAGATTCAAACGAGATCAGCAAATGAGGTTCAAATACCTAAAACCTGAAGCAAGAAAATGGCGAGCTGAAGAGTAGTTGACGATTCACCTAATGTGATCGGCGAGCCGGACTAACGTCTCCCAACGGGTCACATATTGGGTGTTGGGCCAAATTTTGGAAAACTATAAATAGTTCAAAGGAGAGAGAAAAAGTAGATCGCAAAAATTGTGAGAATGTTCGGACTCTTTTAGAGAGAGAAACACTTTTACTTTGTGGAGAATACTTCTAGTTCTTAGGGTGTTCAACTTTTGCCCTTGAAATTGACAATTTGAAGTTGAACTTCAAAGTGGGCATTGCTTGTAGTTGCTAATGTTGATATTACCCATGGTTTCTTTCAAGTGAGGTATAATTTCTTTACACTTTGTGATGGGTGGCTAAAATTCCAAGCTCTAGGGGTGCATTTGTGGAGTTGTGTGTTGATTTAATGTAGTTGGTATTGTGTTATGGTCTGTTTTGTTGGTGTTCATATATGGATTTGGGCTAATTAGGGGTTAAGGTTGCAAACTTAATTTCTACTTCCGATCTTTAAATTATGCTAGAAAGAGATTGATTGGAGTGGGTAATTAGATCGATACTAGCAATTTAGGTTTGATGTCTGTAATTTGCTTGAAAATAGAGATTATGGATCGGATCTATTTGCCTATTTCTACAATCAATGAGATAATACAGTAAGGTATTGGCTGTTTATTTATGCACATAGATGAGACAAAAAGGATAATCTATGAAGTGATGCTATGAGAGACAAAGAAGATTAGTGTCATTGAAGATGACCCAACATATCCATGTATGTTCATCACTATATATTAACACAATAACCCCTATATGATCTCGATTTCCAATCCCTGCACCCATAGATTTCTTGTTACTCATTTGATTTTCGTAAATTCTAGTTTAATTGCGACTATTTTTAACCAAACCCTTTTGTTAAATTTTGTGGAATCATCCACCCACTTGTTCTTATTACTACAAATGAATTAATTTCCATTCAAAATTTCTTGATAAAATTCTCCGCATTATATGAATCTCTGTGGGATTCAACCCGACTCTTAGTTCGGTATTCTTATTGACGATGACCGCTTACTCTTTTAGTTGATTTTGAAGAGTAGTTTGGGCGTTATCAATATTTACTAAAATATTTTGAATAAAGTAAATTGAAAACTATTATAATAATACCTCATTGTATGTCATAAAATATTTTTCTATTCTTTTTTTGTTCAAGTAAAAGTGATAACTTTTTTGATTAAATTAAGAATATGGTTACACATATCTTCTTTTTTTCAAATACTTAAAAAATATTCAAGGATGCAGTTACACAACTTGACCTAATAATTTTTAATTATTAACCTTCATTAATTCAAACAAAGATGTGTAGATACAATTTATTAGGTGTGATACACTCACGCAAAGAAAACAATTATGCCTCTCAGTTGGTATATGTCAAGATCAAGAATGCAATGACACATCTAGGTTGAGACCAATAAAAATTCAACATTTAAAAATACAAGAAAATTATGGCTTGTAGACTCAATTTATCAAAAATAATTTAAAATTAGTATAAGTCAATAAAAGTGACCGTGCTAAACTCACATGACTCGAGGGGTGCTTAATACCTTACCCTCAGTCAACTAAATTCCTTACCTGAATATCTATTTCGAAAACTATAATAAAGAGTCATTTTATTTTGATTAGGGATTAAAAATAAAAGATGACTTGGAACATCATAATTTTATTTAATATGGTGATTCTAAATTAAAAAGTAATCTCTATCCAATACTGCCACTTAAATTGGAAAAACCTTTCCTAGAGATCTTAAAAATGTGTGACATTTCTGGTGACTCTGTTAGGGAATAATAAGAATTTGAGCTTTATAATAATGATTCTTACTAGAATTTATTATCTTCTTGGTGATATTGTGTATAATGCTCATCCTCACTCCTTGAGTGAATCAAATTGTCATCTATAATCACAATTACAAACATGTCAAGGTATTGTCTAAACACCCTATTCATCAAGTCCATAAATGTGCCCTGAGCATTAATAAAACTAACTGACAGAAACTTGTACGGACCATACCGTGTCCGGAACACCATCTTTGAGATGTCATCTTCCTTCACCCTCAACTGGTGATAACCCGACCAGAGGTTGATCTTAGAAGAGTAGCTCGCTCCTTGAAGTTGATCAAATAAATCATCAATATTTGGAAGAGGGTACTTTCTTATTAGTAACCTTGTTCAACTGACGGTAATCAATGCACATATGAAGGGAAACATCCTTGTTATGAACAAATAAGACCAGAGCACCCCCAATGGAGAGATACTTGGTCGGCTGAAACCCTCATCCAAAAAATCTTTCAATTGCTCTTTCAGTTCCTTAAGTTCTACCAGAGCCATACGGTAAGGAGGAAAATATATAGGTTGTGTGTCAGGGAAAATGTCAATACCGAAGTCTATTTCCCTTTCGAGAGGAACACTGCGTTAATCATTAGGAAACACTTCTGGAAACTCATTTACAATGGGGAGTGACTCAAGATTAGGAGTTTCAAAATCTGTATCCCTAACCCAAACAAGATGGTATATACAGCCCTTAGCAATTATCTTTCTAGCTTTAAGACAAGAAACAAACTGGCCCTTGGGCATAAAATTTTCCCGTTTTCACTCTAGGACAGGCTCATTTTGAAATTGGAACTTGACCACTCGGGTCCTCCAATAGAATAGAAGCATAACAAGAATGGAGCCAATCCATACCAAGAATAACTTCAAAAATCTAATATATCAAGCTTTACAAGAGCGACTCTATGGATAAGGAGAAGGGACAATGTAACACCTTATATTTGAAAAAGGGCTAAAAAGGGAAAATGGGAAAGGTCCACAAACCCAAAATGGACCCTTTACGGCACCATAGATGGTCCGTGAAGTGGACCACGACCCGTTAAAGGGATCGTTAACAATTTCTAGAACCTCCTCTAGGTAAGGGTCACATATATGGTACCTGAGATGGTCCGTGGTGACTTAGATGGTGATGAGTCAGGGATTATGATTCATTTAGGTCTTAATATGTAGAATTTTAGTGTCCTCAATTCCTAATTTATGCTCTAAACTGATGTTTAAATGCTAATTTGCAGCGATGAAGGCAAAAAAATAAGGCAAGGACATTACCGGGCACAAAGGAGCAAAAAAGCTGAAAAAGATGAACAAAAGAAAGACTGATGATCGCCAAAGCTACTAGGTGACTTGCTGAGTGTCTCTTCTGCTCGCAAAAAATTTGGCCAGGCGAGCCCTTGAATAAAGACAACTTGGCGATTAAAAGGATGAATCGGTGAATCACCGACTGGATCAGCGAATGACGTTCTGATCGCCTAAATTCACAAAATGAAAGTTTTGAAAAGCCAAGTCAAAAAGGCGATGGAATAAGCACCCATCGAGTCGCCGACTTGGTCGGTGAAGCTCAACTTACTTCGCCGAGTAGCTCAGAAACTGAGAATCCGGAAGAGTATAAATGTGAATTTGAAAAGAAAGTTCTGAAGCTTTGGATGATATTTCTGAACTGTTCGGCGACTCGCCAACTGATCATTTCTATCGCCGACTTAATTTTCTCCTTCAGGGCTTGGCACAGTGGAACATTAGGCGAGACCAGGGCCATTCGGAGACTCGCCCAATGGTTTAGGCGATCCTTAGGCCTTCTTTTATTCGTTCTTTCAGTTGTTTTGTTTCTTTTTGCTCAATAGTGTCCATGCTTTGTCCCTAAGTCCAAATACCTGAAATTCAAGGATTTAAATCAGTTATTGAGAAAAAATATGCATTCAAGGACACTAAATCTATTAAAATAAAGCCCTAAATTAGTCCTAATCATGGACTCGTACACATCATGAGTTGATTATGAGCATGCCTTAGTTTTGGAGTTGAAAGGTTCCTCCTTCAGTAAATGCTTTTTGAGACGTAAATTTTATTTAGGCTCCACGTGTGCGTGTTGAGCATGTTTTAGCTAGGAGATGTTAGTTCCTCCTTGAAAATGAGTATATATAGAGTTTCATGCATTTTTTGGTTGGTAGCCTTTCCTTTAGTGTATTTGCAATCTGTGATATGTTCTCTTTGACTTACTACATAATTTTCTTCTTTTTGTTGTTTAATCCAGTTTCTTATTGTTGGTATTTCGAATATTTTTTCTACGCTTAGGTCTAGTTCTTTTCCTTTTATTTGTTCAAATATATTATTATCAAATATTATTTTTTGTTCTAAAGATTCTTCATCTTGATGTTTTTCTTTAGTTATTATTCGTATATCTGTTTCAGTCATTCGTTATATTATAGAATTCATTGTCTGATTCTATTTCTATATCGTTATCCATTTCATTTTCTGATA